>JARHVA010010357.1:0-85000 GCA_037957365.1 Torreya grandis | reverse complement strand
ATCCCTAATCAGAAGGACTTGATCAATTTCTTATATTTAATCTCTTATAAGACAAGTAGTCCATGTGTTGTAGGCTTGAGAGTGGGATTTTTTCCCCATGAGGGGTTCCCATAGGAACTATGTGTTGTGTGTTTTATCTTGTGTATGCATTGAATGAATGATCTCTCTTGTTAATCTTGTTTGATCAAGTTGATATATGATAATTGCTTAATAGTTTGAAAGGATTGGAATTAAAATTGAAATATCTAGGCTCATTGATTCACCCCCAGTGATTTTTCCTCTAAAAATTTACTCTATAATAATTTTTCAAACTACTAGTACTTATACCATTGTTATTATTCCTATTTTTATGCCTATGTTAACATGTGATGTCCTCATAATTTTAATAATATTCCTACATAACATAATTATGTATATCCCAGAATTTATACTCATGTGACATCATCATCCATACCTACTACATAATCCCTAATGTATATTTTAATATATCTACAGACTAAGTGTTGCAATTTGAGCAAGGTGTTTCTAGATACTTTTTTTCAAATAGTTCTCATGATTTCCTTCATAATACATTATCCCTATATATTTCCTATTATCCCTTACCTATATTATTATTATTATCTCATAATTTTAAATTATATAATGATAAAGGTGATATAGAGCAACATCTAAGATCCTTTTTATGCAACATGTTTATACTATGCCTCGAATGAAAAGGTGTTGACTAAGTTATTTTTATGAAGTATTAAGGAATAAGATTTTCATTATTTTCATGACCTCCCATTACAATACATTAATGCATTAAAACCTTTATAAAATTATTTTCTATCACATATTTCAATCAAAATCATTAATAAATTACCTTATACACAAATTTCAAAAATTAAACAAGGATCTAATGAACCAATCAGTGACTATGCACTTCAATACATGGCCATGATTTCTAAGATTATAAATTACATGGGAAAAATTAGATAAAATATATATTCAATTAAAATTTACTTGTCCCTCTACATGAGTCTACTATTTTCAATATATTTAAATCATTTGAGAGTTTATTTCATATATTTAGAGATCAAGAAGTTAATCTCATATATTTAAATAAGATATAATATATGTATAATGTTAATCTGATATATTTTAATAAGATATAATATATGGCTAATGATCTAATTAATTCAAATGTAAAATCTAAAATCAAAAAAAAAGTTATAAGGTCAAAATGAATGATACTAAGAATGAGGCAAAAAAATGTAGTGTCACAGCCAATTACTAATCAACTTATCTAATCAAAAAAGGAGAAAATTTCATGATTACCTAAACCTCCTAAAAATCACATGCATAAATTATTTGAATGAAATATTATATCTCCCTCCACTAAATTATGTTGATATGAGTATGTCTCCACCTAAGGGATATGAAATTAATGCATATTAGTACTACTATGTATGTGATAGGCATTCTAAAATAAATTCTTCACATTAAGACAAGTTTTAAGATCTCATTGATGTTTACATTATTTTTCTTAACACACCTAAGAATTATTTAGGATGAAAAAAAAATGGTAATGCATAGTTGAAAATATTTTTGATCCCTTTCCAAACCTGTGATAAAAAACTAAGTCTAATTTTGAGGTGCATGTGACCTAAAATTCATATGAATCACATGAATATTTTTAAAATGATCTAAAATTTAATTTTATTAAATTAAGATTGTGGACCATGATTCTATTTGTACGTCATTATTTTTCTATAGCTAGATTGATTTTTGTTATATACATAATGTCATGATATACAATGGTTAAATTGAAAATATTTGTGTTATGACACTTCTTATTATGCTTGGATATACACATGAATATTTGATAGATATAATAAGGATATTTTGAAAAGGATTTTATGGTAGGATATATAAACCTCTTTGGCACATTTTTATACTACTTAAGTTGGTCCTATTCTTATTTTACCATGTATATGGATATTTTACATGTTATTAGGACATCCTTGGATACATGAGCTCTATGAAATATTATATTTAGTATATATATGTGTAAAGTATATACATCATAATAGGATGGTCATAGTTTTAGGTATTTCATATGAATATCCTATTCAGCTAGAGATTTTTCACACTCCCCCCCCCCCACCACAAAAACAATCACTTATACAACTTGTTTAGGTTCATTATACATATCTAGTCTAGAGTAAGGTAGTTGAATTTTCTTATAAAACTAATGATTCGATTCCAATTACATCATATATTTATTAAGGAATCATAGAATCCATTATATACTCCATCACACCCTAATCTAGAGTTACAGATAGTTCACCATGTTCCACTATGAACATAATAACTTATTTATATTATATGGGATACCATACCCATTATGATTAATAATTATACACGAAATTATATAATTCATGGTGATTATGATTGATACATTACAACACAAGATTATTTCTTGGATTCAAATACATATACATATAGCACAACTTTCTCATGATGGGAAAGAATTACCTCATTTGATACATGACCTACATATAATGATCCCCTTGATGGGATATTTGATTATCATTTTTTATTTTCTCAATATTTCAAAAATAAAAAACAATTTAAAAAATCAAATTAATCCAAAAACTCAAACTTAGGATTTAAGCATAACATGTTTTTTTCTATTTATTGTCATTGATTTATTTTATTTATCATATTTTTGGTAGTTAACATATACTTTTACATATGCATAATAATTTGATGGTATATATGATATATGGATGTACATATAAATTGCATTCTTATACCTAGGGGCCATGCCAATGTTGGGGCAATATCATTCTAGAAGTTATATTATTATAAATTATATATTTATTTGAAAATTTCTATATATCATGTTAAGTTACATTGATTTCTTAAACATGTATTTATCTAGTTTGAATCAATTATAATGATAGATTTTATGGATATGATACTTTTATATGATGTGATTTTTGCATACATTAATGTTGTAGATTAGTCTAACTTGTTCTTTGCTTCATTGTTTTTGTTTATTTTCCTAAAGTCTAATAATTGATTATGATTTATTTAAACCATGGCTTAGTATATGACATTGTTTATTTGAGTGTGCCATTATATGCCTTCTTATTTTTCCATTTCATTATCTTATCACATTTTCTTTATTTCTTTTTCATTTTATGACTTTTTCTTTGGATCTTTGACTTATTTAATATTTTTTCTTGATTATACATCTTATTATATAAACGTTGCCTTTGTAAAATTCTTTCCTTGTGTGAAATTTTATTTTCCATTATATGTGGCCCTTGCCTTATATGATAGTTGATTTTCCATTATGTGTGGTTCTTTCCTTGTGTGACATTTGGTTGTCCATTGCTATTTTTGTCTTATGTGACATTCAGTGTTATAGCATATTTTCTGTTATGCAATTCATGGATATATAATTATATGTTAATGAGTTGATACATCTAAGATTGTTTGATAAATTTTTGGTGATGAAATCAATATCACACACCTTCCTACATGTGTATGGTGCATGGTACATAACATTAACCTTTATTATGTAGTTTCTTATTAATTTATTATATCTATGATAGTTACTAATGCGTGCCTAATTTATCTATCTATCTTGACATGACACTTGTATGCCTTAAATTATACATTTCATATAAGATTTGAGGATACATTCATACTATGATGACATATTATACATATGTTAACACATTATTTTAAACTGTTAGATATTTTTATATAACATGAAAAAGTTAACTCTTTTCTTTCGAGATTATTAATTCATAGGATACATTCCTCACTTCAAAAGAGGGAATATGATTGGGCTTGTCATAGACATTCAAACCTCCATATATAGATAATTAATATTTTTGAAAGATCCCATGTTCATATTATTAGTTTGGTTTAGATTAAGGTACATATATTTCCACTTGAGATAGATTTGGGTGAATATGCAGATATTTTATAAACATTTTATATGAAAATTAGTTATAGGTTTTTAGATATATCAAGTTTGACATAGACTGGTATATATATTTTATAACCTTTTATATACGATTGGGATAGTTAATCAAACTCTGGGGAATGGAAATTGTTCATTCACACTGAATTATATTTTTATATTTTTGAAGTTGTCATTGATGTAACATTGATGGTAGCAAATGTAACATTATGAATCTATAAGTATGTATACAATAATTTATTTACCCTACATAAGCCTAATATAGGTTCCCCACTCCATATTAAGGTTTAACATGAGTTAAATGAGCAATTTCATTGATTTTTTGTGTCACTCAATGACCCACCACTACTCCATCTTCATGACGGTTAGGTAAATTATTTTTACCAACCCATAATTTTAATAACAAAAAAATTACTTAGAAAATAATCATTCCGTATAATTATCCATTGGATCATGATAACCCTCAATTATCTAGTGTTTTAGAAGGAAACACATCTCTAACATTTTAAAATGCAACATAGTTCACTCACCTACAAGTGTTTTCCTTCCTTTCTCTTAAAAATTAAAAGTTTCATTAATCAATTTTAATTACAATTGCATTACATGGTCATTGATTGTTAAATTTATTTACATGTTTGCATGAAAAAAGTTTCACACTTTGAACCTTATCAAAAATAAAAAGTGTGTTTAGATAGTAAGGTACATTTATTTATACTTTTACTCTAGTAGTATTTAAATTTCAATTACTATAATAAAGGGGATGGGGATTTGTAAACACTAAAATATTATATTAGACACTTGTTAATGTAATTCTTGAATTATATATACATAAAATTACTTGTGTGTACACATGTCTCTTGCACACCCTTATCTCGTAGCTTCTTGTGTTATATAAGCCTAACCTATAAATATTACACAATGACAAATTTTCACATAGGATGACCATGAAGAAGTACTAAGAATCAATAATAAAGGCACAAAAAATCAATCTAAGATGATAAGTCCCACAAAAATAAGGTCATTATAACTATGGGACTTATGATTATCATTGAATACAATTGTGGGACCCATAATTATGGTCAGGGCATAGAAAAGGCTCAAAAAAAAATCAAGATTAGAGGTCATAGCCACCTTGAATTTTTTTGAGAATCTCATGGAAACAACCTAAAGAAATTATTCAATTTTGACAACTTCTAATGTGTTTTTTTAATAATATAAGAGTTGTTAAATTATAATGATAATTCATTTAAAAAATCAATAATAAGTAGGATACTTCTTATTTTATAAAAGGGTGTCATGATTATGTTTGGGTAAAATTATTGGAAGTCTCATTTGAAAAACTGTAATCACACATGGACTTAGTTTTTTGTATCATTTTCATATTTGTTATATTTTTTATTTTTAGAAATTTATGGTTCTTGCCTAGATTATTTGTTTGTTATAATAAAAATTTGTCATTATATTTTTCCTTTTTTTATAATATAAATTTCTAAACAAACTTAAAACTTACATAATATCCTATTTGAAAGAATGAAATTGTTGAAGATTTGTGGTTTATAGAATTTTTATATGAAATATAAGCTACTTATTTCCTTGGGCTACAAATTGTAATTATATATTTTTTTGGGTGCATGCTGGGGTATTTTTTTAACTAAGTTTGTGTTTGACCAAATGATATTATGATAAAAAAAATTAATACACTTCTATTCTTTCTTAATCATAATTATTATCTAGAGTAACATATACAATTAGGATTTAAGAGTGATCCAATACTATTCTTGATAAAGACTAGATTATACATTAAAATGGTTGATAATTAAATGGAATTAATCATTTATTTATTTATAGTTGACTTGAACTTAGAAATTGGTGAAATTAGTGTGCATGCACATTGAATTATAGAGACTACAAATCATAAATAAATAAAATTAAAGAAATGGAAGCACAATAAATATGTACATGAATGTATAGACAGTCTTGATATGTGTCAATACTATTTGGATGATCCTGATACAAGACATAAATACCATAAAATGTCTAGGGAGATTAGTATAATGAGTCACAAAATATGTTTCAAACCATAAAAGTTGACATAATGATGAATAATTCCACTTATTCAATAGTCAACCTACCTAAGCAAATTATATATACATATGAAACAAAATTGAATAAATAGTAAAGGGGAATTATTTGATGTATAGAGTGAGACTTATAGTTGATGTTATAAATACATGAAGATATATGACACTTCCAGTATGTTATACTTCGTAATACTTTTTCAAAATTAATGTTCTTCCCTATTAAATTCTTGTGAATTTTTTTTAAAAATATTATCTACTATTGAATCCATAATTGTTTAATAATTTGAGATATAGGATATCTTCTTCATGGCACAATGAAATAGATCAAATACTTTCACCATCAATTCATGATAAAGTAGATTCATGGAATAGTAGTGCAAAACATGACATGGTATAATAGTTTTAATCTAGAGAAAAACAAATAATAATTCATAATAACTAATGGGAATTTAGGGGTTTACTTGAAAAATGTTTGAATAAAATCCTTGACCAAATTGATTAAAAAAAAATGGTTCATGTACATTCTCTATAAAAACCTATATAATGAAAAAATATGCTAGGGTGGATACCCTAAAAGGGATAAAAAAATACAATGGCCTCACTTACTCAAACAAAGAATATCATTTTTAAGGATAGTAACCTTGACGAAAAAATCCAAGCTTTATCCAACATTATTTCTAACTAGAACAAATATGTTGAGGATTATCAAACATGTTTAAAAATTTAAACTATGAAATTTCACTCTAAAATTTATAGTTATTAAAAATAACCCTTCAAGATGGAAAACTAATTGAAAACCTATCCCAAAGCATTTTTGACTAGTAAAAAATAGTTGAGAATCAAGCAAATACAATTTTAGGCTTATAAAAAGTCATCATAGAACTCTAGCATCTGAACAAGACATCAAAAGATATTGAAACCTTTAAGGAAGATGATTCGTCCAACCTAGTGAAATGAAAATGAGCTTGATCCAAGATTAATTTTTTGGATAAAAATTGGGAAAAATATTTAAGTTTATCCATAACTCTAAATACATAGCTATGGTGGATGTAGTTAAAAAAGAAAATTTTCAAGGAGAGAGACAAAAGCAAGTCAAGTCCCTTAATATAAAATTATTATTAAATAATTAAGAGGATCTACTTGAGTTCATTAAACATTTTATTTCACAATAATTTGGGATATATGCTACACCCTTAATCTTTGTCATGTCTAGGGATTTGTGTGGCCGAATTATGGCTTACATACCTCTTTTATATTCTTGTTACAATTATTTATGTTCTTAGTTAGGTCAGCCTATGGAATAACCATGGATAAGTAGACTATATATAGGAGGTAGTGGTTAGTCTTTGATCATCATATTAAGAATTATTCTCTTATTTTATTATTATGGAGGTTTTCACCTCAAAGTGGCTATGTATAATATCCAGTATTTTGTTCTATTGTCAATTATTGTTGTGTGATCTCTTATCTTTGATTATTATGTGTGATATATAATTCTTTTGTGAAAACATATAAGTAATTTCCTTACAATGGGTATCAGAGATTTGATTTGGAAAAAAAATTGTGGCATTTTTTTTATCTAACGAGGCATGACTTCTGTGAGTGGAAGGAACAAAAAAACATAACTTTCAATCTAGGAAGAATTAAAAAAATTTATTAGTACAATATTATTTGAAATGTATTTTTGAAAAAAATATTAAAAAAAAAGTATATAAATTTTTTTTCCCTTTATACATTTTCATTTGTTGGATTCATCCTGGTGAGATGATCATAATAGTATATTCTATCGATACACTTTTCTAGGTGCCAAAATTTTTCACCCTGGTGGGCAAAAGTAGTCATTGGGTTCATCTTGGTGAGGTGATCATTAAGGTACCATATCTTGGTACACATTTTTAGGGTGAAAAAACTCCTAGGGTTTTTTTGTGGTAGTTCCTACTACTCGATAAAAAAGAGGGGAAAAGCAACTCTTAATACTTCATTTAGGGAAAACATCGAATCTAAAACTTTAGATTTATTGATTTTTTAACTTCAAGTGGACATAAAGAGCTCGGTGCATTAAGATTACTTTGTTACAGTTTAAACTAATGTTTTAAAGATGCGTGGAGAGATTAATGGGGTGAACACTCAATTTCATTAGATCAATATGTAATTGGTTGCCATTTCATCTCTATTAAATCCAAATAACCCTCCTCTTCATAATTCAGGTCCTCCTCCTCTCAACACTAATAGCTTCAATACTTGTGTGAAAATGATGTTTCCAAAAGTGGACATGCATAAGTTTGATGGTAAGGATCCTCTCACTTTGATTACCCAAATTGATAATTTATTTGATTTGCACCAAACTCCTAGTTCTCAAAAGGTAATAATGATATCTCTGTATCTAAAATCTGAGTAGTTCATTTGGTATCTCTAATTGTGTGCTCAAAATAAAAATAATGGTGCTCTTATTACATGGTCTATTTTTATTGATGAGTTTTTGGCTCACTATTGGAATAATGTCTCTAAGAACTAATTCAACCAATTAGCCAAACTATGTCAAATAACAACTGTGAAGGATTATACTCATCAATTTTAGAATCTATCTTTATGGGTGGAAGACATCACTCAAAAAAATTTGATTGATATTTTTTTGGTTGGACTCAAAGATAGAATACAATTGGAGGTTTGGATGTTTAACCCATTTTTTTATCATAATCTATCCCAAGGGCACACATGGCAAAATAAAAAGAGATGGTCAAATGAAAAACTTTCACTACTGGTCATGATCACACCTTTTTAGCACCATCATTCCCTCAACCCACTAGATTAACACCTCAACAAGTTAAGGAGAAGATATTCAAAGGGTTTTGTTATGGTTGTGACAAAAAATGGAGCAAAGGACATTGTTTTACTAAAAAGAATCTATTTTACATCAAAGGTGCCAATGAGGATGAAGATAATGAGGAGGTAATTGGTGAGGATAAAGAAGAAATTGAGGAGGAATCTAAAGACTCTTAGCCTACTATTTATTATCATTCCCTTTTAGGTATTAGTACTCCTAAACCTATTAATGTGGTTGGTTCCCTTAAGAAATAGAAGGTTATTATATTGATTGATTCTAGGAGCACACACAAATTCATCAATAGTAAGTTGGTTGTTCATTTGAATTATTTCATTTATCCCACTCCAAACTTTTAGGTTATGATTTCAAAAGGTGATACTATCATATATTCAATAAAATTCCATAGTATTAAGATGACCATGGGAGACTACCTTTTGGATTATCCTATGCTTTCTATTCCCATGGGTGGATCTGACATTATTCTAGGAGCATAATGGCTCACCACTTTGGGCATTATTGAGAATAATTTTTAGGAATTATTCAAGTGCTTTCATTCTTAGGGAAGGGTATTTGAGCTAAGGGGTTTAAGCTTTAAATATACACAACTTGTTATCTCTCCTCAAATGACCAAGATTATTTTAAAAGGTTGTTAAAGGATTTATAACTCAATTATTTTCCATTGAAGTCTAGCCAACTCTGCCATCTACACTTACTGATCTTCAATAAGTGATTGATGAACATTATGTTGTTTTTGGTGACATGTCAAAATCAATTCCACCCAGCCACATGCATGATAATTCCATCAAACTTATTCCTAGTAGTACACCACCCAACATCAAGCCATATAGGTATCCCTATGCCCAAAAAATTGAAATTGAAAATATGGTATAGGAGATGTTGGATGCAAGAATCATTCACCACATCCAAAGAAAACATTCTTCATCAGTTGTTATGGTGAGAAATAAAGTGACACTTGGAGGATATACCCTAACTATAAAGAGATTAATAAGTACACTATCAAATATAAGTTTATTATTTTTATCATTGATGATTTTCTAGATGAATTTAATGGTGCTCTTTATTTTACCAAGTTAGATCTACATTATAGGTATGATGATTATTAATGATTTTTAAATAGTAGGAATAGGTTGGTCATATTAGTGAAACCCACCCATTAGAATTATAACATCCCACCATGCTTCTGAAGCCTAGACTCTAGGATAGATTTGTACCCATACACCAAGATCCTCCACATGTATGAGCTCTAGATAAACATTTCCATGTCAGTGTAGCCACCCACTCCATGACTTGAATGCTAATGAAGGATTTGATACTAAATATAACAATTTTTACACCAAAACCTATAGGTTTAGTGAAATATACCCATTAGGATTGTAATAATATAAGGAATTCATCCTTGAAATATCTCAGTTCACTCTAGACCATTTCCTTATCATTTAGTTCATGAGATCTCAAGATAGGCTTTAGGATTTTGGGTTTAAATTTTACTTTATCTTTAGGATTTTGGCATAGGATATCACACAAATTTAGTATTTAGGTTGAAATATATCTGACTAAATATGTTTAAATCTAAGAAGAAGGGGAATTGGGTAGTAATTGGAATGGTAAAGTATGGACTAAGGGTGCACCTCATTTAGATTGATCTAAACCACATTCCATCATCTTATCCATCTTACTTGTGGTGTTAGGTCTTGAAACCCCTACATTATCTTTCAATCACCATAATGAATCATAAGAGTTCAATATTCTTCTCAATGGATTGTATTGAAGATTTGATACACAATAAAAATATAGTATTCTTCATATAAATTCATGAGGTTGATGAAAAACTAGGGTTTTTTAGTAGTGAATATTCATTGATTCAAAAATATTCCATTTTTAGAATTTTGATTTTGGAAAATTTTTAGGGTCAGTAGATGGGATCAAATTACCAAAATTTTAGGGATATTTTTTTATGGGGGTTGGCTCACCAAACCTTTACAATGATATATAAGATTACACTTAAATTCACTAGATATATAATAGAAAATTCACTAGATATATAATAGATCCCCTAAGGGCTTGAGTTATACCAACCAAGGGAATAAGTAGAATCATAACTAGAGGAGCACAAAACTAAACAATAATAGTAAATGAATAAAATGAATGATAGTACCAAAAAAAAGCCAAATTGTATCACTAAATGGTAGAGTTGAATGCCTAAGATGACTGATATAGATGAAAAATACAACCTAACAACATAGTCAAGTAACATAGCTGAATGACCCAGTCGAACAACCTAGATAAATGACATAGCTAAATAACCCAATAAAATGACCCATTCAAATGATCCATCCAAATAACATAGTTGAATGATAGATTCAAATAATAGTGTCAAATGGTAGTGCTAGATGGTAGAGATGAATGGCAGATCTAGAATTTAGTGAGAAATGACAAGTTGAGTGACATAACTAAATGGTAAAATTGAATGATAGTTCTAGGCAGGGAAATTGGTGAACTAGAAGTGAAACCCTTCTATTAGATTATTGTATCTAATGGTAGTATCGAATGATAGAGATAAAAAACATAGGCCATCATGGCATCTAGTGGGAATAGTAAAAGGATAGGCTAATCATCAAGTAAATCATCCATATTATCTTATTTTAAAGACCCAACCAAAAATTCCACACAATCATAATGCACTAAAAATATAGGTATTATTATTTTTTAGTTTGTCATAAATTTGAATTTGACTATTCAATAATATTAAAACAATTTTACATGCAAAAATCCTCATTATTATCTCACAAGATAGAATCAACTGGAATAACATATCACCCTCTAAAATTATTTTATTAATGACATGCCACCACTTGAAGATGTTCCTATGGTTTTTGATGAAAATTATTTTGACACTAAAGTAGCAGAAGAGATTGGACCATCTCACCAAACATAAAGTTTAGCTAAAACTTCCACTCAAAAATCTTCTCAAAGGAAGAGAAGTAGATGGATAGTTGGAAGGTCCTTTAAGGTGGACTAGGTGATAAAATTTCCCTTCATAAAACCTATATATCTTGAAAATACTAATGATACTCTAAAAGAATGAAAATTTACAATATGTAGCTGGAAATTGGGAAAAGAACACAGAATGCAATTGAAATTGGACACAATTGAGAATCATTATGGAAAAGTATATGAGACAATGAAGCACCTAGATGGAGTGATAACAAGAACATGTAGGTGGAAAACTACATAAGAATGGGATCATGAAAATTATAATAAACATCAAAAACATCTAATGGAGAAAGGGGGAATAATTGAAGCAAATTTTGGAAAAGTCAAGCAGTCCCATCTAAAGGTGAAAAACATATAGTTATCTATTATATACTATATTCTAAAAAAAGGCAAACCTATTTCATATTTCTTAGATTATAATATTTTGTTTCAATATAATGGATTTCTAGATATTCCACAATCACATTGGTTAGATAACAGTGCTTGGAAAATGGCAAAATGTCTAGCAATGGTTGAGATTGAAGATTTAAAAGGAAGTGTTCGAAAATCACTGTTTATCTCATTGTCCATCAATGAGGTCATAACAATAAACAAAATGACTTAGGTTTGTATTCATGTGTATACTTTTGAAAAATATTTAAGGCAAACCCATCTACTAGTAGTTCATAAAATGGTAGAAAATTGAAACGCAGAAAATATTCACAAATTAGTTGTATCAAATTTGAAAGATAAAGTTGGAATGGATGTTTATGTAATAGATATGAAGTTAGTGTGTGTTGGGGTTGATGGTGCATTAGTTATGTAGGGGCATATAAATTATTTTTGTGTTCAGTTGTAAACAACATTTTCCCCATATATGATTCCAATTCACTACATGGCTCATAGGATGATTCTTGCATATAAAATGGTTATCAAATTTACTAATGTGGTCAAAGTAGAGGAGCTCATTCATGACCTACATGTTTATATGTCAAGAAGTCCAAAAAGAATTTTACAGTTCCAAAAATTTGTAATAAGAGTGACTAATGGTAAGAAACTATTGAAAGATGTTGATACAAGATGGATTTCTATGTATAAACCTGCTTGTCAAAATTTTGAAGAATATCCATCATTAGTAGGTTTCATGTATAATTATCCTAGAGAAATTGACAAGGAAAAATATTTGTTGTACCATTTAATAGATTTGGAAACACTACTAACTTTACATGGAATTCTTCTAATGCTAAAGGAAATAAATTATTTAATGAAACATCCTCATGAGAGATTCATTTATATTGTAGATTTCATATGGCTATGAAAATGAATATGTCAATCTTGAGACATACTATACACTATGAATGAAATGTTTCAAGGCCTTGTTTTTAGTAGTTTACAATGTTTGACCAATTTACAGAACCCTAATAGTTATTTGAAGTTGAATATCAACAATCATGTTTGTGCCATTATTAATGGAAAAGAGATTCCAATGCACACTTTTTATAAATGACCTGATCTTGTGGGAGTTGAATATGAAAAACTACCCATAACACATATTATGTATGATACTACTCTATCTAAAACTCAGATGAAACTAAGTAGAGTAGCCTAAAACTTATCTATGGAGATTAGAGATCATTTTCAAAGGGATGGATTTTTTGAGGTAAAGGTAGTTGTCAATCCCATTTTTTGGAACAATAATAATAGTCAAAAGATGGCTAGCAATTTATTTCAAAAATACATGTGTTGTCTTGTAATAAATTTTTATAAATCTATAGAGGTGAATGGAGTAGAAATTATAGAATTTTTGGGAAAGGATTTACTGACATCCCAATCAACCCATTTTGGCATTACAATGTTTGAATAATATCATCTTCTACATGAACCAATAGAGAATGGGGAAATTACAAGACTATGGAAAAAACTTTATCCTAGTAGTATATTGCAAAAAATTCTAAGTGAATATTTCTAATTATATGAGCTCTATGAAATAATGATTTTGGGCTTAGTGCAAGATGAAAAAGTACTTATTGCATTATCATTTATAAAGTCAAAACTTTGAAATAGATAGCATCAAAATTTATAAACTTGTTTGAGATTATGTGTTTCACATTATGTTGCGGATATGTTTTCATATAAAAGATCTATGGAAACATGGAGTTCTTTAACTGAAATAAGAGGCGTCAGTAATATAATGACAAATAAAGAGGATGTAAACAACAACACTGAATATAACACTAACATGGTGGATGCAAATGTCATTGTTGATGATCAGGTTTGTGGAGAATTATTTCAACTACTAGACTTTTAGAAATTGAGTTTATGAATTTCAATTTCACATATTTATGAAAAGATGCAATAATTATTATATGTTTTCTAAAATTCATTTCCTTATTTTTTGCTAAGTTTTAAATGTAAAACATTAATATATTGTCATTGTGTTAGGGGGAACATTATAGGCTAATATGGTTCTTTATGTCTTTGATACACATTTTTTATAGATATATTCTTTTCTTACATCAAAACAAGTTTTTTGATATGGGCGAATGAGACCAAATTTTTACACCTAGTGCATAGTGTGTTTAGACAAAGCTATAGTGTTAGACAATGATGCACTATTATCTTGTATATCTTATTTGACCTTGTCACAATACATTAATGGATATTTATTTTCTAAATCATTTATGTATTCATGTTCTTAAATTCAATTGAATTATAACATAGACTAAAATAAATCAATTTGCAAGTACAAGTTTATAACCCTAGCCGTAATTTATATTTTTATCAATTTACGACTTCTATAAAGTATGTAGATTTTCCATACTTGTTTTATGATATATTATTTAAATTCCTATATAATTTCAATACCTTATAGTTCACATTAGAGTTAATATACATTGTGGTGAACCTACATTTTAATTTGAACACTACTTGTTCCTTTTTCATTTTTGACTTAGGGTTTCAATTTAATTCTATAAATTCTTATAATTGAATGAACATAGTCCTAAACCTTGGATATTTTATGTAATAATAAAATAACTTTCATGATATATATACTACTACTATATAGGATTATATACTTCATATATACTCCTATATATAGGAGTATATACTTCATATATACTCATATATACTCTATATATAATACCATATATGCCCTATATAGGTACTAAATAGGGTATATATAGTACCTCCCTATAGGGTAGTGTAGGCTATCTACTCCTACAGAATAGATAGCCTATATTTAAAAAGTTGTCTAAATTTTTAGAGTCCTTAAAATTGATTCTTTTCAGAATAAAGTGATCAAATAAAATATAACCTTTTCATAGATTTGTAAAGACATTACCTCTTGTTTATACCAATTTTCATATGAATAAAATTGATTTCATGAGACCTTATCTATCTAAACATCCTCATAACATTAAACAATCCATTAACCTATTATATATTTCATGATCACAATCAATTATGCATATTTTAAACTTTGATGAATACTCATTATTATTGACTATCACAATATTGTCTTCAATACTAATCTCTTCCAAACATGAATGGCTTTTCTAATGGCCTCAAATGCATCTAAAATCTTGATTTACTCAATAAAAAATATAATTATAAAAAATAAGAGATCTTCCACAGAAAATAACTCATTTTTTTATCATAACATACAATAACTATTTTTTTTTTTGAATTGCATTTTTGTGTTTCTTTCTGAGTGATGACTACATAAGATTAATATATTATGATTATGTTAGGTGGTACACTATATAAAGGAATATGTTGACATTAATCCATTGATATTGAGATGTGATTTTCACAAGTGCATCAGAAATATCAAAAGGGGGCCTAACACCATTCAAGTTTAGAACATCATAATATTGAAATTGAAACTGAAATCTACGTGGCTCCTCCAGTAATAAAAACTCAATAAATTGACCACCATATCTACAAAATTGAAATCTTCATTCATAATTTATATTTAAAAAAATGTTTTCAAATATATAAAAGTCTAAAATAGATTCTCAACTACTCAGCTAATTTCTCAACCACTTTTTTAACTTCTTTATCAAACACTTTTTCAACTACTTTCTAAATCACACCATCTTTTATGCCACTATTGTCCTTCAATATCCCTACCTTTTCAAGATCCATAGCTACAACATTAAGATGTTTAAGATTTTCCCTATCCTCTTTTCCATCATCTCCTACAAAAAGTAGACTTGGATTGGCAACTGTCTTCTACTTAAATAAGGCATCAGGATCCTGTCCTTACTCCTTAAATATTTTTTGTATTGTGTTTTTCTATTTATTCAATATAACAAGCTTCTCCTTGAATTGAATGGTAGATTGTAAACTTTTTCATGCATTTTTCAGATGCACATTAAGGACCTCAACTTATTTTTTCAAGTTCTCATGTTTTGCCTACAATGTAATGTAATTAGATGTGAAAAAAATTAAGAATGCATGAAATTTGATTAAAATAAATATACATTACCAAAGCTTTTTCCTTCTCCACATTCACAATCACAACAAGGTTGATGTCTTTTGCCCATTTATTAAAATATGCCTAGGCTTCTACATTCAAATTATATAACATGTTAATAATGATAGTCAACACATTATCATTGTAAGTATTAGAAATAGTAACTAACCCAAAAATAGCTTTGGCAAACAAACTATCAATGTTTGTGGGTTCCTGTTGCACCAATCGAAATAAATTTTCTTTCTTAGAGTGGTTGTGATAATGGTCATTTATTTATTTCATCAATGCCTTCACCCAAATCTCTCACACATGCAATTTTTTTAGTTCATCAATTACACTCTTCTGAATACTAGTATTATTACTTCTTCTACCAAATTAGTCAATGTAAAAGATGTAAGGGCATCATCAAACTTTACAACATTCTTTATTGGGGTGGAACTATCTGGTGAAGTGCTTGAAGGTTCTTGTTGAGTAAATACATGAACATGTGTTACTTATCCTTGGATAAAATCATGTGGAGTGAAAGTAGTTCCAACATTAACACCACTTTTGAACCCTAGATATTCCTCATCAAGTTTAATTTCTAACAAAAACTTCAATTCCTATGCAAACCTCCAATAGAGAAAGAGGGGAATCAGGAACTTAATAGTTATAATGTTGTTGTTCCTTGTGGTAGTGTTAACAGAAGATCCTTCCCCCTTCCATGAAATGAATTCAAGGGTGGAGGTGGCAGCATATTCTTCCTCATAGATAGAGGATGGCCTAAAAAATGTAATTTATTTTAGAAAATAAATAAATTGAAAAGACAAATTTATATGCAAAATTGAAATTAAAATTTTAGTACTTATATTTAGAGACAAAATATCCTCCAATGTATATGGTCTATTATGAATGAAAAGCATAAGTATGTTTTGAGATGCTACATTATGCAAACATTTAGTCCAAAAATAATAATCAAAATCCAAAAAATAAAAAATATATATATGCTATGTAAAATACCTTCAACAGAGGGTCAAGAAGGCATAGTAGATGTTACTGTTTGTTGTAGTAGTTGTTGTGCTACCATATAAATTATTATTGAGTCAACTTCAAGAATAAAACAAATAACTAAAATAATGCACTTGAGTCTTGAAAATATTAAATATCAAACCTGCACGTGGAGAGGACACTGAAGAAACTCATGGACATTTTGCAAGTTGATAAAATTACATAGATGATTTTGTAGATTCTTCAATTGTAGTTGCACACTATCCTTTTGAGGTGGATTTTTTTTAGGCATCCATTCTTTCCTTTTAGTTGTAATAAAAAAAGATCAAATAGTTATTAATATTTACCTTGGTAACCATTTAACAAATAAATAAATAATAAACCCTAGATACTAGATCAACAAATTAAAAAATAGACTAACCTCCTACTCATCCATAAACAAAGAGTTTGTCATCATTTTGGATCCAACATAGCTATACCCTATGTTTTTTAGAGGTCAAAGAAGGCCTCATAGTATAATGCAAGAATAAAATTAGAATAAGAAATAGTTGAATTGGGCTTGGTAGTAATAGAATTTAATTCAAGCCTTATTCTAGAGGAAATAAAAAAGTAACAATCAAATTTAGATTTGAAAATAACAAAAACAATGTAAAATAGTGGCCAATATGGAATATCTATTTCTCTTCCATACAATACTATTCTAGCTTGGAAAAATTGAACCATTGCTTTTAAAAAAGGGTGACTAACATCTTTGACATAGATGCCACTCTTTCGACTATCTAAAACAAAAGACAAAAAGAGGATTTTAGATTGTAAAATTTGAAATGTGAATTTTGAATATACAAACAAATTTATAAGTACATACCAATTTGGTCAACGTGAAAATAAAAAAGTTTTGGCCAAGAAATTTTGTCTTCATTTGACAGTATTGATTTGGAACTCATAGGGGTTATATTATGAAATGGAATCCCTATGAGATTGTGAATATCTTATGGAAAAGTACCCAATGAAATCATTATGTAATCCACTTATAAGGTAAATATCTTCTCATTTGGGTCATATTAATACATGAGCACTTTTAAAATCTGTGTCATATTGCATCATGTAGAGCAAGATACTGAAGCTACATTCCTAAACCCAATCAATATATGTATATGGTTATTGTATGATCCTAAAAATGTCTTTACAAGGTAGGTTATTAAAAATGAATTTTATTTCCATGACTACAAAACAAAAAAATTCTTCAGGAAGATGAGAAATTAGTTACGCAAAATGTTAGAAATGAGGTCAAAGGTGAGTATTTATAGATAAGGGAAGGTGATCGGGTAACCAGATAGCATACTAGATGCACAAGTCACCCACTAGTGTGTCAATCAATCAAACTATCTAGCCCCATCATCCAACAAAATTGTTTGACCTAGTTGCACAACTCAGTCATTCAGCTCAACCATTTGGCTTTGTATGTTCACCCCCAACATTCATCTTGGTTGTCTGGTTCATGTTTTTGATTTAGATGTTTGATTCAATAATTTTATTGAATCATCCAATTTAACCATTTATTTTAACCATTTTCCATCACCCTCAGAGGATTCACCATGCCCACAAATCAAATTTTCCTAGGTTCACCAGATATTTCCAATAGGTTTTCTAGTAGGGCCTCTTAAAATGAACCATGTCACTTCATATCTTAGGTTACTATTGGATATCAATACATAGGCTAACACTACATATTGGTTTCATGAGATCAGGTGGAATTTCATGCCTAGATAGATACCATTTTCCCCCTTTCATTTAGTTGAGGTAAAATACGTCTATGTTAGATTCATATGTGTGCCATTGAGAAGAGATCATTATAGGAGAATATTTTTTGGTGCATGTTATTCTTTCCCAAAATCTTAACCATTTAAAGTTTAATTTTTTTTTGACTCTTCATTTAGGGATACAAAATCATAAATAAGAGTATGGTTTATATTAAAATTTAAATTTATAAATATTATGTAAATTTAAATACTTTGAAGAGGGATCAAATTTCATATATCTCTCCCATATATGTGTGTTTTTGAAACATCATGATCAATCTAGAATGCAATGCAATGTTTGGATTTAGATACTTGGAACCATGAAATTTCAGTTTTTGTGTATATTTACACTTGGATATATGGTTTCTAATTTGAGTAATTTTTATAAATGTATACCCTTTTTATAGTGTCTCAATAGAGTTTTAATTGATTCCTCAAGTTTTGAAGTGATTCTTAAGGTAATTTCCAATAGAGTATAACCTTAGGATTAATTTGTTTTTATATATTAATATTCATTATTTTATACTTTGGCTGACCTATAAAACATGTATAGGATGACCTAATTTATACTTATTATTCTTAAAAATAATTGTTGGGTGTTCTTGGAAACTACTAGATGAGATAGTCACTTATGATAACTATAATTATCCAATTGTTACCAATACTATCATCAGAATGAGAATTGTTAATTTGAGATATGGATAATATATATTAATAATTTTGGAATTTTATTTTATAGAATATGTTGATATTTAATTAGTTTATATGATGAATAGTATTAGCCTAGACAACATGTGGGTAGATAAATAAATGAAAAGTGTGCACAAGAGTCAAATGAATTTGCAATAACCAAGTATGTCAAAGTGTGTCAAATTTTATATTTAAAAAGTGTATAATACAAAATTTAGGTGTCTATAGATGTTTCATTTGGATAGAGAATTTAAAATGCTAAATTAAAATAAGAAAAAAAGAAATTTGGTACCCATCATAACCACCTTAGTGTTGATAAGTATGCCATGAATGTCCCATTTAATCCATGTGAAACCTAAAATAAAAAATATATAGATAAATGTATTATCAAGATAAGAAATATAAAATAATGTAGATCATTTAATCACATTATTTAAAATTTTAAATAAAAAATACACTTGAGGGTATACAAACCAAGCTACCACTTGTTGAACTTGTTTAGACAATACCAAGGGGAAATTATGGCCCAAGAAGATGTAACAGTTTAAACCTTGAGTTGAAGAGTTTAAATTACCTAATAAACATTGGAAAAAGAGTTCTATAAATTTAATGATGTTAAACCTCAATCGTACTACTCTGAATATTATACGGATTCTTTTGTGTAACCCCTAAGTTAAGTATGTATGTCAAAGTGTAATCCTAAAATATCTTTGTGTGTAAAAGTGGAGCCTATAAATATTTAATATGTAAAAGGATCAGCCACAAAATATATATTAAATAACCAAAATTATTTTTTAGTACCATCAGTCCCACCAATCCTAAATATATAAAATTGATTAGTGTTTTTGTCATACCCAAAACTTGGCACAAAACACACACACACACACACACACACACACACACACATATAATAACACATTCTACACAACTGTAATAACCATACAAAATTGAGAAAAACATAAGTGGGTGCATGGTCTCCATAAAACTGTGTGGGCCCCAATCTCCCAAAATGGTTTATAGGCTTACACACAAGCTTATAACTCGATAACTTATCCTAAGGGACCCCACAACCTTAGTGAAGTCCAAAACCCTAGTGGGCCTCACAAACCTAAGGATAAAAATAAATCTACAACTAAAAATGAGGTGGTTTTGATAAATTACTTGTTTGAATGAGACATCCTAACTCCCAATGAAGTTTGAGTTTGGGTTCTGAATAATTCTAGCCAATCACGTGGCTTAATTTGTACTTAAGTTGCCAAATAATTCTAATTTTGTGTTAACTTTATTTCAAGAAAAATATAAGTCAAATATCAATTAGACTTTATGGGACCTCAATGGGTGCCTAAAATATCATGTTTAGACCCTTTGAGATTGGTGCACCAAACCTCCACTACTGGATTAAACTGATCTCAACCATTAGACTTGGTCAAATAAATAAGTGACTAAATATCCTTATCTAGGATATAAGGTATTTGACTTATCCATAGAGTTAAAAAATAAAAATTTTGGGGAAGAAGGAGGTGTTGGAGGATGAATTTTTCTAGTCATCCCTCCTCTCCTTCCTCAGCCCTAGATGACTACCATTAATGGAGTCTCTAAGCTTTTAGAAAAAATAATATTTTTCTCTTTCAAAATTATGACTCAATAGGAATATCTATGCATGATTCATATATGTGATTATTTTGATGGAATTCTCCTATAAGGTCTCAATCTCCTATGATTATCAAACATGTCTTGGGATTTTCAAACTCCTCCATGACCGTTAATGGCCACCACAAGGTAAAAGTTATAAGAATTTCTATTTAATATTAATATTTTTATCTCAAGTTGTAAATAAATCCAAATCAACATATGTCTCATATTTTACAAACTTGATCCTACTACCCAAGATCCCATGGTAGCTATTAAGGCCTAAATAGACCTCCTTGGAACAAAACTAGCACAAGATAAAACCCATGATAAATCCGGTTTTGAAAATACTTCTATGCATAATATTAAAAAATTGTGGGTATATTTTGGTTTCCCCATCCTCTAATCCATCTAATCTCCACACTTGTATTCATAAAACATGTCCTTGAGGTTTTCAAGGAATACTAAGGCTTACTTGAGTCAAAAGTGTCATATCTAGAAAAATATGCAACTCCAAGTCTAAAAAATAGTTTTATGAAAATTAGTAAGAAAAATGTATGGGGGTCCCTTTTATGGTCACCTCACATCATTTTGTATTCTCCTAATTGATCAAGAAAAATAGATCCTTTGTACATGTATTAGTTTTGGTTTGAAAACAATTAAGTTGCAAGAAACTTTATAATTTCTAAAGTTTATTTGAAATATTTGTTTTTTTAGAAATTATTATTTTTAATTGAAAACCTTTGTTATCCAATGGTTAGTTATAATAACTTCCATTTATTTCTTATAATTTAGTGGCTATGTGGTCGTTCACATAAAAAAATGAATTATATTTAATAAAAAAAAGAATTAGAATGCAGTTTAATATAGCCACTAGCTATGTTATCATCCCCTAGGGGCTTAAACTATTGGTTGTATGGTTAAATGGGTGACCATTAACTATAAATTTGAATGTTACATACACAATGGACCACTAACCTTGTATAGGGCCTATTAAATATGAAAACTACCCTATAGAGACCCCTTTTAAAAACAAATCATAACTAGTAAACTAGGCAATGAAAAATTATGAAATTATAAGCATTAGATCCTAAATTTTTTACAAGATTATGATAAAATTATTTAGGACCCTTTAATAACTTTTTAAAAATGACAATAAATTATGATAAATTCAAGTTTTTTATAAATGTCAAATATGGATTTTTAGGCCACAAACTTAAAAAATTAAGTACAAATTAATTACAACTCCAAAAATTATTGTCTATTACTAAAATTCATCAATTAAATATAATTCATCATATAGTAGAATTTGGGAAAATTTTGGAATAATTTAAATGTGTAAAAATTATTAGAAATCTACTAGTCTTTTCATAGCTTCATGCTAAATAAACATTTAATAGATTTTCAAAAAGGAAAATTATCATTTTCTTGAACTTTAAATGTATATAACTTTAAAATTTTCATTTCAGTATTTACACATGGATTTTTAAGACAAAATTTATAATTTATATTACCTTTTCCATCTGGTATAACTTGTGTAGGAATACTCCAATAATATATAATACTATACCATTTTAAATACTTCATACAAATGTTTTATTACATAAACTGTAATGAAATTACTTAGATGATTTGCAAAAATAGAAATATATATCATAGAATTAAGAGAATAATAAAGAGATCAACAACAATAATTGTCAAAAGAGAAGAATACTTGAGTATTATGACTAAGACACTTCAAGTAGGTAATCTCCACAATAAATTAATAAGAACATAATTCAAAACATGAAGATAAAAGACTAACCACTACCTCCTATATATACTCTACTTAGTGAAGGTTATTACATAGGTTGATCATACTAAGAACATAGGGAAATACAACAAGATAATATGAATGTGTGTAAGCCCCAATTCAACCACACATATCCTTAGATACACTATAGGTTATGGGCATAACATGCCCCTCCCATTCAAAATAGCATTGTCCTCAACATTAAATCAAAATAGGATGTTGTTTCAAGAATGTTTCATCCTCCCATGTTTCATCTTAAGAATGCAAGTTCTTCCATTTTATAAATACTCTTTAATGGATTTTTTTAATAGTTTTTTAATGCATGTGTGAAGGATCTTTTTAGGATCTCAAATAACTCAACCTTCTTCATTGAATTTAGGTAACTCAGTCTAAGTGGAAACTCTATGTTTAATTATCTTTTTCACGAAAGATACATAGAATATCAGATGTATGCAAGTGGATGGAGGTAATCCTAGCTTGTAAGCAACACTACCAATTTTTTACAAGATCTGATAAGGGCCATTATACTAAGGTGATAACTTATTATCCTTTTTTTGGGTTTAGAGACATCTTCTTATAAGGATGTAAATGCACAAAAACCTAATCACCTATGACAAAATGTCATTCACTTTGGTGTTGATATACTTATTGCTTCATTCTATTTTGTGCCATTATTGAATTTTATCACAAATTGACTAGCACCTCATGTTAATGGTGAATGTGTTCTTAAACATATCAAACATTAGAATGTTCTTTCAAAGCTAAAGTTATGGATGGGGGTGATAGCCATATAATTCCATAAATAGAGATGTCTTATAATAAGTGTGAAAATAAGAGTTATACCACCATTCATCAAATGGCAGCCAATGAATCCATTTGTCCTATTTGTCAAAAATAAAAGAATGAGGATACCCTTCTATAAAATTGTTGACTACCTCTATTTTTCCATCATATAAGGATGATAGGATGAGACATGATCCAATTGGGTTCCCAAACATGAAAATAATTTAGTCCAAAAATTAATATTAAATATGGGATCTCAGTTACTTATAATGATCTTTGGAATACCACATAATCTCTGAACTATATTGAGAAAATTAGAAGCTATAGTATTGGAAACAAATAGATGTGATAAGGAAAAAAATGAACATAATTGGTGATTTGATCAATAACTACCATGATAACATTTTTAACCTTAGACCATGGTAAACCATAATGAAATCCATGGAAACTTCCTCTCAATGCTAATTAGGGATGGATAAAGGCTGCAAAATACCTAGGTTCTTAATGGTTTCACCTTTATTTTTTTGACATACAATACATCTATCCATATATTTATATACACCCCCTTGAGTCCTTCCTAAAATAAATCCAACTTGATTCTATGATATGTTTTCAAAATTTTTGAATGACCTCCAAGTGGAGAGGCATGAGTTCCTAAAGAATTTTGTGTTTGAGGAGATAATGCTTACAGAGGTATAATCTATCTTTATACCATAATGTGTTCCCATTCCATGTAAATTTTTTAAATTAATTAAAACCTTGATGAAGATTTTGAATCAAATCCTTTGTATCACTACCATTCTCCCATCTAGACCTTGATTCCTCTAGACAATCTTCGTACCACATGGTCATGACACATAACAATGCCTCAACTACTTCATCCTATTGGAAGAGGGCATCTACCACCACATTTTATTTTCCTCTCTTATACACTATTTATAAATCATATCCTAACATTTTAGTCACCCATTTTTATTTTTCTTCAAATGAAAATCATTTCTCAAAAAAATATTTGAGTCTATCATGAGTAATCTTTACCTAAAAGTGATGACCCATTATATAAGGTCTCCATTATTTCACTACATGTAGAATATCCATCATCTCTTTCTCATAGATTGGTTTTATCCTATTTTTTCCATTCAATTAGAAAATTTCAAATTCCAGTGGTTTGCCTTCTTGCATGAGTATAACCCCCATGCCATATCTCAATACGTCACACTCCACAACATTTTTTTTTAAAAAATTAAGAGTATCCAAAATTGTAATTGTGCACATAGCCATTTTCAACTATTTAAATGCCTTGATAGTTGAATCATCCCACTAGAAGGAGACTTTCTTTAGAAATGAGGTGAGTGGGGTTGAAATGTTACCATATTTTTTGATAAACCTATGATAGTAACCAATTAACCCTAGAAATACTTGAAGGTTACTAAGGACCTTGGGAACTTGCTACTCAATAATCATTTATATTCTTTTAGGATAAACTTTCACTTTTTCATGTGAAACAATAAGCCAAGCAATCCACCTCTTAAACACAAAAATTACATTTAGAAGGTTTGGCATAAATCTAATGTTGCTCTATAATTGAAATTACTTGTTTCATATATTTCAAATGGCCTTCCTAATTTTTATTGTAGATGAGGATATTATCAAAAAACACTAATACAAAATTGTTCAAAAATTTCCTAAAAATAATATTCATCAAACTCTAAAATGTATATTATGCATTTATGAAGCCAAAAAGCATGACCATAAATTCATAATGGCCTTCATGAGATTTTAAAGTTGTTTTATGCATGTCCTCATAATGGATATGAATTTGATGATACCTAGAGTGAAGGTCTAACTTGGTAAAATAAAAAAAAACATGCATTTCATATAGAAAGTCATTAATTAATATAATAGGAAACTTTTATTTGATGGTGTACTTATTGAGTTCTCTATAGTCTGGTCACATCCTCCAACTATCATCCTTATTTTTCACCATGACCATCAGGGAGGAATATTTACTTCAACTATGTCAAATGATTCCTACCTCTAATATATCCTATACCATTTTTTCAATTTCAATCTTAAGGGTATATGGATACCTATAGGGTCTGATGTTGGGTGGTGTATTTCCTAGAATTATCTTAGTGGAATGATCATGTGCATGACTTGGAGGAAGTCCTTTTGGCATGTCACCAAAAAATAAATGGTCATACAACACCCTTTATAAATCAAGATGTGTAGATGCCTTGGTTTGTTGAACCTATATGGAAAATATGCATTCCAAAAATCCTTCTTCATCTTTTTTGATAATCTTCATCATTTGATGGGAACTAACTAGTTGTGGAGATTTAGCCCTTAATCGACATAGTTCAGATTTCCTACCTTCTAAATGGAACCTCATGAATAGTGTCTTAGAAATTAATCTCAATAGTGCCCATATTGGTTAGTCATTGCACTCTCAAAATAATGTCATCTCCTCTCATGGGAATAGAAAACATATGGGAATCTAGAAAGTAGTATCCCATAGCGAACTTAATGCTATGGCATTTTCTAAAATAGTTGATTGTACAACCATTTGAAATCATGACCTAAATTTTTGGAGTTGGGTAAATGAAATAGTTCAAATGAGTAGCCAACTTACTATTGATAAAGATACGTGTACTCATAGAGTCTATTAACATATTCACCTTTTTTTACTTTAATAAACTCACCACCTTAAGAGTTTAAGGATTACTAATTCCTAAAAAGTGCATGATAAGAAATAGCAAGTTGAGAATATTTAGATTCATCCTTAGGTTCTTCTAAACCTACCCCTAAAACCTCACCATCTTCTTCCTCCTCATTGGTACCTTCAATGTAAAATAACTTTGTTTTAGAAAATAGATGTCATTTTCTTTATTTTCTATTGCATACAAAATAGAAACCTTTTGCAAGGTTTCCTTCAACTTGTTGAGGTGTCAATCTAGTAGGATGCAGAAATGATGGTGTTGGAAAGGTGTGTTCATACACATTAGTGAATGTTCTTTGTTTGACCAACTCTTTTTCCTCATCTAGAAATGCCCTTGGTATGGCTTTAGATACATTATTGGGATGAAATATGCAAACCTCTAATTAGATGCTATCTTTCAGGCCACCAAAAAATAGTTCAGTTATATTTTTCTTAGTGATGTATGTCACATGTAAGGAGATATTATTAAATTTAAGAATGTAATACTTTATCATGCCATTTTTTCATAACTTGGATAGTTGGATGAAGTTTCTTGATACATTATTAAGATATTTGAGTTTCATATCTTCAAAAAATATAGACCAAAAAACCAAAAGACCCTTATTTTTCTTTTGAGAACACAACTAGTGATACCTAATAAAATGCTCAGGTTCTCGATATAGAGAGGCCATGACCACCTTTTGTGAATAGGGAGTTTAATGTAGATCAAATAATTTTTTAGTTTGAGTAACCCATATGAGTGGATCATTACCATCAAACATGTATAGGTCCAATTTTGGTAACAACATCTTCATCCCATGGTTGGCATTATGATTGTTTGGAGGAGAACCAAAATGAAGTGGTAAAGGGTTATTTTACAATTTTTAAGTTGGGAATTTGTCAAATTACCTAGTCATTTGTAATAATTGATCCTAAAAGCTATTTAGGTCCCCTCTCAATGATGTGAGGTCCCATTTAACCATATCAAGATCATCTTTCTACACCATGCCCTACAATTCTAATTTAAGTTTTTGAGTTTTCTCTAAAGTACTCGGATCAAAAGTTTGACTCCATGTCATATTTGTGAGTATTTTTAGTCTTTTCTTTCCCTTTCCCATGACCATGAGTGTTAGGCCCTATCATATACAAACCCTAAGATGGTAATTACCCAAAAAAATGTATCATGATATGATACCACTACAATTACATCACTAATATGAATCCAATGACTATTAATGTGCACAAGGGTGAAAATTTTCAGCCCAAAAAATGTACCACTAGAATATACCATTACGATCATCTAGTAGAGATGAATCTACTGGATACTAATTTATACAACGTAAAAATAATTCCAAACTTATTTTTTTACTCAATTTTTTTCTTTTTTAATAAAAAACCTCACAAACAAAACTAAGGTGATTAAAACATTCAATTCCTCTTGGATCAAGTTATGTTTTTTGGCTTTTTAGTACTCAAGATGACAAATCCAAAAAAAAGTGTTGTATAAACTTGCCCAAATAAAATATATGATATTAATTTCAATGAAATTGCTTATATTATTTTTAATAATAGAATTATATATCATATAATTAAGATCAAAATAAATAGATCCATAACAACAATTATCAAAAGAGCAGAATACTAGAATATTATGACTGAGCCACTTTGAGGGGGAAACATCCACAAGAATGCAATAAGAATGAAATTCATAATATGATGATAAAATACTAATCACTACCTCATAAATATAATTTACTTATCCAAGGTTATTCCATAGGTTGGCCATACTAAGAACATAGAGAAATACAACAAGATAATATGAAGGTGTGTAAGCCAAAATTCAAACACACATATCCCTAGATGAACTATAGGCTAAGGTCATAAAATAAAATCATATTTTAATACTTAATTAAATTAAATATTACATGGATCTCAATTGGTGCAAACATTTTTTGAAAAAATTACAAACTATCCAAAATTGTCTACACAAGTTATAAATGCAACTGTAAATCCAACTGAAGGAGGGGCTCACCTCCCATTATTTTTAAATAATTAGGTGACTTACATATGAATAATTAAGCCTAATATTCAAATATTTTGGCATTCCCACATCAAAGGCATGGAAATAAATTTGGTATAAGTAGGTTTAGGTGGTATAGGACAAGGTATAGGTCTCTCTAGGAATACATATCTAAGCCATATACACTTTATGCCAAGGAGGATTAAAAACTCTAAAACCTGGTAAATAAGAAATAAAAAATAACATATAAAGTATCAACATGATCTAAGAGATCCATATAAGGTTTGAACACCACTAGGCCTATTAATTGAGAATAAGGACAAGGGGAATTCCTCACCCTTGTGTTGTTTTTCATGGTCATGGGAGGGCATCAACACCTTCCACCATGATAATAGAAATAGATTAAGAGGGAATTGGGTTTATATTCCCTCCTACCAATTCCAATATGTTATAATCAACCCACATAAGAGGGCATGGGAACCTAGTTTCACTGTCTCTTACATTATGAAGGGGTGTAATATAAAAGCATGCAACATACAATTTTTTAAAAAAAAACATAACTTTACAAATTTAAAATAATAAAATGTCTAAAAATACAATAATATTAGGTATTTATCATCTCCAAATCCCCTTAAATGGTCATAAAAATCACATGGTTTTCAAATTCACAACCATGGAAGATAAAGTAGAAAGGGAGGGTAATCCAAGTGGCCTTACTCATCTTAAATATTGAACAAACAAAGGGAAATATGAGAGAGATTTTATTTTGGTAAGAAAATAAATTTATTATTTAGCATTTAGGCCTACCTTAGTACACTTGGAATTACCTTAAGACACTTTTTAAAATCTTGGGTAATGGATGAATCCTCTTTTCCAAAGTCCTTCCTCTAGTTCCTCCTCTTTTTTCCTTCTCCTCCTACTTTAATTTATAATTTTATACAAATGAGATAAAAGTTGTCTCAACGAAGGATCACCTTCCTCAAATATGCCTAACTCCATTCTCTAAAATATAATTAGAAGGTGACATGTGTCCCTTTCCATCCCTTGGATTGTGTTCAAAAATCCTCCCTTCCTTGTTAACTCCACTTATAATCCCATGTAAGAAAGAAAACAATTCCATACCTCATAAATGAACTCACTATCCCAAGCCATAAATGGCATATGGGTTTCCCCTAAAGTCCTCTAAGGTTTCTTGAAATACCTTCCTACATTTATATTATACCAAGGTCAAAATATCAACCCAAAATATCAAAAATAAACTTTAAGGTATTCCAAGAAGTTGGATTACTCAACCCATCCGAGTTTGATTCAAATGAGGCAACTTAATTGGATTACAACTACTAAAAGAATGAATTGATTTTTTTGAATAATACTCCTAGTGTTAATAGGAAAGGTTAGAATTGTGTTCGAGGGTGGGGGAGGTGGGGTGATTAGTTAAAAATAGTCTAAGGACACTTATGAATCTAAATAGGTCCACAATAAGGTTTAAAGGGTGGTTAGGGTCATGGTAAGCTCAAGAATATGTGTTTCCACTCTTCTCATGATGTGTTTGTGCTCGGTGTACTCGTAGTTCCCTCATTAGCATCCATTATCACTTTCAAAACATTGCACACATAAAATAACCTACCTTATAAGTTGAAGCTATAGAATAAAATCCATACAAAGGATATTAATCCAAAAAACAAGAAAACAACATATCTAAGTTGTCACATATCCATGGTGATAAACCAATATCAAACATATAACAAATGTATGATCAAATACAAGCTCAAGGACCATATCTCTAATGATACTGCATCAATATACATCATAATTATTGGGGATCAACCAACAATTGATTACACTTATGAAAGCAATAAATTGCAGAATTAAATCAGATAGATAAGTAACTAGAATCAGATAATAGCAAAGAACAAGAGATACAAGAAACCACCCTGAAAACTTGTATTGAACTCTTTACAAAAGGAATACAATTGAAGAAACTTCTTTCTTCCACACCTCTCTCAGATGCACAAGATCTCTCTCTAGATCTCTATCCCTTAAGAGCTCTCTCTCTCTCTCAAGTACAATCAACTCCAATAACCTAGATTGATACAACTCTGTACTGTTCTTCAACATTCACATATAATGAACTACTACAATAATCATACTAAGCTAAGAAGATATGATTCTACATATAGAATTAGGAAACTAGAGCATGCACTTACAACCAACAGTTAAGCCTCTTGAATAAGGGCTCTAAAAAACAATCTTACTAATAATAGAAAGATGAAATTAAGACTAAGACTTAAACTCATCATGCAAACACTCACTTCTGTCCTCAGAAATAGCATTTTGGATGCACGGGTAACCGATGTCAGTTCTTGCCTGCTTGCCTGTGACCAATGTCGGCTGATCATCTACCGACACCAGCATCTCTTCAACTGCACCGAACTGACATCGATCACTCCTGACCGACGCTGGTGACTGTGTAAACCTACAACTTTGGTAATGTGCTCATATGTGAAGCTTTTAGGCTCCACACCTTAATAATCTCCCACTTGGAGATAAATAGCTACACCAGTACCTATACAACAACATCTTCTAGCTCCTCCATCTTTAACTCAATCATGAAGACCAACAGAAGTTGAATGAAGATTCAACTTCTCCTTTGTAACTAGCTTGGTTAACATATCAGCAGGATTCCTATCTGTATGGATCTTTTCCAGCTTCAAATCACCATCTTCCTATACCTGTCATATGAAATGGTACCTTAGTTGTATGTGCTTTGTTCTTGAATGAAAGGCTGAGTTCTTAGCCAAATGGTTGCACTCTGACTGTCACTATACAATCTACAACTCCCATGCTCCCTTCCAAGCTCTTCCATGAACCATGTCATCCATATCATCTCTTTGCTCGCTTTTGTAGCTATAATATACTTTGTTTCTGTAGTTGACAAGGCAACAACCTTCTACAACTTAGATATCCAGCTAACCGCCATTCCACCTATAGTGAAAACATATCCTGTAGTGCTCCTCCTGCCATCCAAATCACCTGCCATATCTGAATCTACATAACCATGTAGAGAAGTATCTAAACCTCCATAGCACAAGTGCCTACTGCTAGTTCCTCTCAGATATCTAAGGATCCATTGAACTGCTTTCCAATGTTCCTTACCTGGATTGGCCATATACTTACTTACAACTCCCACTGCTTGGGCAATATCTGGTCTAGTACACACCATTGCATACATCAAACTCCCTACTGCAGAAGAATATGGAACCTTACTCATGTACTCTACCTCATCATGTGAATTAGGACATTGTTCTTTACACAACTTAAAATGTCTAGCCAAAGGTGTGCTTACCAGTTTAACATCCTGCATATTGAACCGTTTCAACACCTTGTCCACATAATCCTCTTGAGACAATATCAACCTGTGATTTTTCTTGTCTCTCTTAATGCTCATGCCAAGGATTTTCTTTGCTGCTCCCAAATCCTTCATAGCAAACATTTGAGCTAATTTCACCTTAAGCTCAGAGATATCTTGCATGTGTGATCCTACAACCAGCATATCATCTACATACAACAATAGAATAATATATCTACCATTATCTAATATCTTAAAATACACACAATGGTCAGATTAACACCTACTGTAGCCATGCTCAGTCATAAACCTGTCAAATCTCAAATACCACTGTCTAGGAGCTTGCTTGAGGCCATACAAGCTTTTCTTCAATTTGCACACTAACTTCTCCTTACCTTTCACCTCAAATCCTTTCAGTTGTTCCATATAGATTTCCTCATCCAAATCTCCATGAAGAAACATTGTCTTAACATCTAGCTGCTCAAGATGCAAATCCTCAACAGCAACCAAAGATAGTACAATCCATATAGAAGTCATTTTAACAACAGGAGAAAAAATCTCACCAAAATCAATACCTGGTTTTTGTGCAAATCCTTTCACTACCAATTTGGCCTTATATCTCATCTGTCCATTCTCACCTTCTTTCAACTTGTAGGTCCATCTGTTCTTCAGTGTTCTCGTACCAGCTAGAAATTCAACCAAATCCCATGTTTGGTTCTTTCTTAAGGACTCCATCTCCTCAACCATGCCATGCTCCCATTGACTCTTGGACTCCACCTATATTGCTTCTTCAAAACTCTCTAGTTCTCCACCATCAGTTAGCAATAAATAAAATAATGAAGGAGAATATCTAATTAGAGGCTTACTTACCCTTTCAGACCTCTTGATGGGTGTCTAAGGCTCGTTCACAACACGTTGTCCACCCAAATTCTCTAACAGTGACTGACCTCGGTCACCTCCAGACCTGTTACTGGCTGACACCGGTTCTGCCTGACTGACGCTGGTGCCTATCCTACCGACATCAGTCTCTGTATGACCGACATCGGTTTCTATTCTACCGACACCGGTTCCTATCCTACCGACGTTGGTATCTGTGTTTTCTTGCAAGTGATTATTTCTTTTTCTCGTGAGCTCATTTTGGATCGTCACATCGTCTAATTCACTATTGCTCTGCCCAGATTGATTCAGCTTCTTTAGCTGATCACTATACATCACTTTTTCATTGAAAATAATGTCACAACTCCTAATTATCTTGTTAGTTCCTAGATTCCAAAATCTAAAACCAAAATCATCTGAGCCATAGCTAATAAATGCGCACCTCATAGACTTAGCATCGAGCTTCTTTCTATGTTCCTTATCTATGTGCACAAAGGCTTCATAACCAAAAACTTTGAGAAAAAGGAGATCTACCTTTTTACCTATCCAAGCCTCTTCTGGAATTCCACCATCTAGAGCTGTAGAGGGTCCTCTGTTAATCAAGTACACTGCAGTGTCAACAACTTCTACCCAAAACTCTAAGGGCAAACCAACATGCAATCTCATACATCTTGCACGCTCCATGATTGTTCTATTCATCCTTTCAGCAATTCCATTCTGCTAAGGTGTCCTTAGAACCGTCCTTTGCCTATGGATCCCATGCATGTAACAATACCAGTTAAACTTATAACTACAGAACTCTCCACCATTGTCAGATCTCAGGCACTTTAATCTTTTGCCTGTTTCATTCTCAACCATAGCTTTCCAAATCTTAAAGGTCTCAAATACATCAAATTTCTTCTTAATACAATAGATCCATACCTTTCTTGTAGCATCATCTATGAATGAAACATAGTACTGTGATCCTCCAATAGAAGCTACCTGAGCCAGTCCCCACACGTCTGTGTGAACAAGCTGCAACTTATGCTTCTTCTTTATAGACCCAGTCTTGAGAAAACTAACCCTTTTCTATTTTCCAAATACATAATGCTCACAAAATTCTAGATCCATGCTTTTCAAATCTGAAAGCTTACCTTTAGACTTAAGAATTGACATCCCCTTCTGACTCATGTGGCCAAGCCTTGAGTGCCACAATTTTGCATCCACATCTGAAGTAGATAATATAGAAGGAGAATTGTTAGTAACACAATTACACAAATAGAGAGTACCTACTCTCTTACCTCTGGCCATAACAAGTGCACCCTTGGTGACCTTCCAACATTTTGCTGTGAGAGTTACTGTACAACCCTCATCCCCTAACTTTCCTACAGAAATCAAATTTCTCTTCAAGCTAGGAACATGCATAACTTCTCTCAACACCCATGTGTTGCCATTCTGCATTTTCTGCTGCACTTTACCTTTGCCAATAATTTTACAGGGTTCATCATCCCCTAGATATACTACTCCAAAATATCCATGGATATAGTCACAAAAATATTCCCTATTAGGGGTAGCATGAAAAGATGGACCAGAATCTAACACCCAAGATTCTATCTTATTATGCAAAGAGAATATTAAAGCATCTTATGCAATACCTGCAACCTTTGCTTCTTCTTTTCCTTCGTGCTGACTGTCCTCCTTAGGCTTTGACCAGCAATCTCTGCTTATGTGCTCCATCTTTCCACAATTCTAGCATTGTGGTCTTCTACCATTTCTGGATTTGGATCTGCCTTTCCCCTTAGACTTGGATCTTGATCTCCCTTTCTTGCTCTTCTCTTTTTTCCTTCCCCTACTCTCAAAACTTAAAGCAATCCCAGATGTCTCTTTTGTGCTTTTCTTGTGAATTTCCTCATTCAAGATAACACTAACAACATCCTCTACTTTTAAAATATTTAATGCAGATGCAGTATTGCTAACTGCCATTACTAAGCTATGCCAACTTTCAGGCAAAGAACATAATATTAAAAGAGCTTTTATTTCATCATCAAATACAATTTTGACTGAACTTAATTGATTTACAATACCATGGAAATCATTCAGGTGATTAGATATAGATCCACCTTCTTGCATATGCAAATTAAATAGCTGCTTCATAAGATATACCTTATTGGAAGCTAAGGATTTTTCGTACAAATTTGCTAGAGTAGTCATCAACTCTACCATTGTTTTTGCCTGTGATAAATTAGATATCACAGTAGATGCTAGACTCAGTCTTATAGACCCCAGAGCCTTTCTGTCAAGAACTTCCCATTTTTCATCCTCCATGTCTGTGGGCTTCTTTACAATCCCACCTAATGGTAAGTATAGATCCTTCTGATACAGATAGTCCTCTATCTGCATTCTCCAATGTTGATAGTTTTTTCCATTGAACTTCTCCATTCTTAGTTTACTTTCATCTGCCATTGCTTCTCCCACTCAAATAGAAATCCCTGCAGAAACTCCTGTGAGCAACCTGTAATCAATACACACTACACAAGTCTAAACCACCTATTAGTGAATCTGAGCTTTGGTACCAATTATTGGATATCAAACTCTAAACCTACAACCAAGGCTCTGATACCACTTGTTGGGGATCAACCAACAATAGATTACACTTATGAAAGTAATAAACCACAGAATTAAATCAGATAGATAAGTAACTAGAATCAGATAATAGCAAAGAACAATAGATACAAGAAACCACCCTAAAAACTTGTATTAAACTCTTTAAAAAAGGAATACAATTGAAGAAACTTCATTCTTCCAGACCTCTCTCAGATGCACAAGATCTCTCTCTAGATCTCTATCCCTTAAGAGCTCTCTCTCAAGTACAATCAACTCCAATAACATGGATTGATACAACTCTGTACTATTCTTCAACATTCACATACAATGAACTACTACAATAATCATACTAAGCTAAGAAGATCTGATTCTACATATAGAATTAGGAAACTATAGCATGCACTTACAACCAACAGTTAAGCCTCTTGAACAAGGGCTCTAAAAAACAATCTTACTAATAATAGAAATGCAAACTTAAGACTAAGACTTAAACTCATACAAATACTCACTTTTGTCCTCAGTAATAGCATTCTGGATGCACAGGTAATTGATGTTGGTTCCTGCCTACTTGCCTATGACCAACGTTAGCCAATCATCTGCCGATGCCGGTGTCTCTTCAACTACACCGGACTGACGTCAGTCGCTCCTGACCGACACTGGTGACTGTGTAAACCTGCAACTTTGGTAATGTTCTCATATGTGAAGCTTTTAGGCTCCACACCTTAACAATAATAAATAATTAAACAACATAATTAAATTGATATCAATGCATAGAATAATCATGTCATCTAAACATACAACCATTCTTATGTAAGCACAACAAAACCATATCAAAACATATAATCATTGTGTTGGTCTTAAATACTCCATAACATCTCATGTTTCAAATATACATATGCCACATCTCAAATAAGACATATGAAAGACATCATAAGTCTAAAGGTGATCACTATGAAAATAGGGGTCTCACATCCCCCTCCCCTTATGCAGAATTCCTCTTAGCACTAAAAAAGGTGGTGATACTAAACCCTAAAAGGTGTTGCGTCCTCCTAAGTGGATGTAGATTCATTATATATGTCCCACCAGACCCTAACCTAGTCTAGATATTTACTCTAATGGGCCAAGGTTTTACATGATATAATCTAAATAGGATCTAAAACCATGCTCTAGTTGTCTCTACCTAAAAGGTTATCTAATACAGAAGATGGATAGTGTAAGGTATATAGTGACATAAAATATAAACATGAAACATGTTTTGAATACATAATAGGTTAGGTGGTAAGGCTATATGATATGTTGTAGGTCCAATGATTTCCAAGATCTCAAACATCCTAAAAAATGAATTAATAACTTAGAACCTTTTCCATAATAGATATGAATCTTATTGTGAATCTCTTTAAAAGACACCTTATTGCCAACATTAAACTTATTATCAATCTTATTTACATCTACATCCTTATTTTATCAATCTTTCACAACCTCAAGGTGATATCAAATTTTAAAAACTAGTAACTTCATGTACTACAACATGGTAGGACAAGTCATAACCTAATCCTCAATGTGATCCCAATTCAAGGGTCCTACAGGCTCTACCATATAGTTCCTCAAAGGGTGCCATCTTGATAAATCTGTGATAGTTATCATTGTAAACAAACTCTATAAGGTATAATAATTCCTCCTAATGAGACTATTGATTCATAACATATGTGCAAAGAATTTCCTCTAAAACTTGGTTGACTTTCTTACTCTATACATCTATCTTAAGATGGTAAGATGTACTGAAATTGAGTTAAGTGCCCAATGTCTTTTGTAAATTAGTCCAAAAGTGAGATGTATAAATATGATCTTGATCCAAGATGATCCTATGGGGAATCCCATGCAGTTAAATGATATCATCCAATAATACCCTAACCATTGATATGGTTTTTTAATTAGTCTTCATAGGATTAAAATGATTTAACTGCATTAAATTATCCATAATTACCATTATCGTGTCATGATGATATGATGAGGTAGGTAATCCAACTATGAAGTTCTTAGATATAACATCTTATTTATATTATAGAATCTCATGGGGGTATAACAACCCTATCATATGTTGATACTCAACCTTGACCCTCTATCAATTGAGGCATTAATATCCAAAGTCTATAATGTGATGCCATAAACTGACCTAGTGATATAACTACCTCAACTCTACATACATCTTCTTCACTCTGGGTTGTGCCTTACAAGTGGCTCAATGAGACTTTGATAAAATCAAATCACGTAAGCCACCTATTATAGTCACATATATATGTCCATGATATTATAGTAGGTAATTTGAATAAATTAAATATCACTCAAACTTTCTCTTTAGGTCCATACCAAAATATATCATCTATCACAACTTTTAGTATTAAATATACTTAGGAAGTTGCTCAAGATCTAGCTCTGCAAGTTAGTGCATAGTCATATAGCTACCAAATCATGACTTCTCCTACTCAAGTCATTTAAAACCAAATTATCCTTAATTTTATTTATAAAATATCATAATTTTACTCACATAGAATATCCATCTAATGTTTATGATGAGAATTAATGTTAGACTAATTGAAAATGTGTTACAAGCTCAAGTAGTCTAGCTTCATAACAAAGTGACAACCAAGAAAAAAGTGTCACCATGTCAAATAAGAATTAATAATGCCTGAAAACTCAAGATCATGAGTTGGATATTTCAACTTGTAATCCTTGAGTTCTTAATACTCACATGAAATCACTCTACCATTTTGCATAAGGGTGGCACCTAAAATAACATGGGATGCATTGATGCAAATGAATAAGTCCTCCATAAAATTAGGTACTACTAATATAGGATCACTATTGAGATGTTATTTCCACAAATGAAAGGCCTTCTCACACTCTTTTGTCTATACAAACCTCTTCCCTTTCCTCTAAATTTAAGTGATGAGGTTTGTAATGTGAAAAAAGGTCTCAACAAAGCAATGATAATAGCGTATGAAACCCATGAATATGAAAACCTTTATGACACTCATGGGTGTCAAACACTCCATAATTTCATGAATATTATAGGGGTATACTAATAACCCCTCCATATAATTTATCTTCTCATGATACTATACCTTTGACTATACAAAATCACACTTCCCCAAGTTATTGTACAACTAGTTCTCCTTCAGAACTTGCATAACTTAATATAAGTGATCCTCACGCTCCTCCTAATTATATTAATAAATCAAGATATCATCATGGAATGTCAACATAAATGATATATATATATATATATATATATATATATATATATATATATATATATATATATGTATAAAAATCCATTCATGAGGCTAATGAAAAATGTTGGGGTATTGGTCAAATAAAAAGGTACAACTATAAACTCATAATACCTATATCACATTTGAAACATAGTCTTTGTATTGTCTACCTCTATAGTTCATAGTTAATGATACCAAAATTTAGATATATCTTTGAGAACACTATGTCTCCCCATATTTGATCAAATAAATCATTAATCCTTGGAAAATGGTAAATATTTATTATCATTAATTTGTTTATCTAATGTTAATCAACACATAAATGAAGTGACTCATCCTTATTCATAAAGATATCATGTGCTCTCCAAGGAGAAACACTAGGAAAAATGAGACCCTTATCTAATAGTTCATGAATTTTCATCTTGATCTCACATTTCTCTAGGGTGGTCATTTTTTAAGGTGATATCAAAATAGGCTCAACCCCTAGTACCAATTTTATACAAAAATCAATTTATCTTGGTGGGGGCATGCCTATCTAATCATCTATAAAGATAACAATAAAATCCAATAAAATGAGATGATCATCTACATAATCCTTATCTAAGTGATCTTCATACCTATCACTCACTATGATATAAAATATTTGACAAAAAATTTGTAAGATCTTCTTAAGATGCATCACAAAAATAATGTGAAGGGAAATGAATTTATTGACATATAAAATAACCATTAAAGTCCCAAGGTCATCAACACACTCAATAACTTTATTGTGGTAGTATATATTAGCTCTATGATCCCTGAGCCAATCCATACCCAAGATAACCCAATAAGTACCCAAGGGTGTGATACATAAATATATGATAATATGGTAAAAACATAGATCAAGAATGAAACAACTCACTAAATAACTAATAGACATCTTGGCCCTAGTGGCCAACACTACCTCCCAACTATCTAGATGTCTAGAATCCACCAACCTACAATGGTCCATGACTAAAGGATAAACTAAATATTTTAAAGATACAAATTAAAATAACACTATAAAATATTCTCTATTAATCAAACATGTGACCTTGATGACCTTCTCCTAGTGTTCATCTTGGTGTTTGTCCATTGCTACATAAATATTGTGGCCCCAACCCACATCACCTACTATATTATCTCACATCATAGAATTTTATATATTGATAGATGACCTTCTCCTAGTGTTCATCTTGGTGTTTATCCATTGCTACATAAATATTGTGGCCCCAACCGACATCACCTACTATATTATCTCACATCATAGAATATGCATCTATTATTTATATAGGTCCCCAGTTTGATATAATGTTCTTATAAATTATTTGTCTCCTAGGATATCAAATAGGTCTTGGGAGCTTCAAGCTCCTCCATGATTATTAATGCCTACCACAAGATAAAATTCATAAAATTTCCAATTTCATATTAATATTTTTGTATTAGATTTTATGTGACTCCAAGATATAATGGGTCTCTTTTTTTAGCAACCTAATTCAAGCACTCAAGAGTCTATGGTAGCCATTAAGGCCCAAAGTGGACTCTAATGACAAAACTAACACAAGATGAAACTCATAATGAATCAAATTTTAAAACCATTTCCATTTAGAGGAGGAAAAAAATAAGGGAGGTTTATTTTGGGTTCCTTGGGCTCTGATCCATTAGATCTGCACACTCATAGTCACAAAATTAGCCCTCAAGATTTTCAAGGAGTCTTAAGGCTTACCTGAGTCAACAGTGTCATATATGGAAAAATATGCATCTCTAAGTCTCAAAACTTGTTTCTTATGGAATATATATAAAAATAGAGTGTGGTCCCATTTGGATTCACTTCACCTATGGGTCTCTAGATTCTCCCAATCAAGCGATAAAGATAGGACTACATGTATTAGTTCTAGTTTGAAAATTTTAAGTTGCAAGAAACTTTATAATTTCTAAATTTTATTTTAAATATTTGTTTTATTTTAAATTAAGTTTGTTTTATTTCAAACCTTTGTTACCTAGTGGTTAGTTATACTAACCACCATTTATTTATTATAATTTTTTAGCTATGTGGTCACTTATATAAAAAAATGAATTTGAATATGGTTTAATTATCTTCTAACCCCTAGGGGCTTAAATATCTATCCACATAGTGACATTGGTGACTATTAGCTATAAATTTCAATGTTTCCTATACAATGGTCCACTTACCTTCTAGAGGGCCTATTAAATATGAAAAATACCCTATAAAAACCTTTTTTATATCATAACTAGCAAAATGGGTAATGGAAAACTACAAAACCAATGGTGTTGGGTCCTAATTTTATCCAAGACTATGTTAAAGCTATTTAGGAGCCTGTAATTCATAGTTTTATATGCCATTAAATTAGGATAAATTCAAGTTACTTATAAAGGTGAAACATGAATTTTTAGGCTTAAAAGTTGAAAATTAAATAAAAAATTAATCATAACTCCATAAATTATTCTATCTATTGCTAAAATTCATAAATTATAAATAATTTATCATAAAGTAGAATTTGGGAAAATTTTGGAATAATTTAAATGTGTAAAAATTATCATAACTCTAATATACCTTTCATGACTTCATGATAAACATACATTTAATGGATTTTCAAAAAATAAAAATCTCACTATATTAAACTTTAAAATGTTCATTTCACTATTTACACATGGATTTTTAATACAAAATTTATCATTTCTATTGCCTCTTTTATCTAGTACAACTTGTGGAGGAGTACTTCTATAATAGATAACACTATGCAATTATAAATACTTCACTCAAATATTTTATTAAATAAACTAATATTATAAAAATAAATTAAATTACATATTTACATGGTTCTCAATTGGCCTAAAGACTCTTTTCTAACAAAGTAATAACTATCTAATATTGTTTTCACAGGATCCAAATATGACCACAAGGCCAACCAAATGAGGGGCTCACCTCACATCCTTTTGCAATCACTAGGTGACTACCCTAGGCACCACTAAGCCTAAGTCTCCTAGATCTAGGCATTTCCACATCAAAAGCATGGCAACCAATTTGTTATAAGTAGATTTAAGTGGCATAAAACAAGGTATAGGTCTCACCCTAGGAATACACATCTAGGCCATAAACACTCTATGCTAAAGAGTATTCTAAACTCTAAAACCTAAAAAATAAAAAAAATAAAAATAACATAAAAAGTACCAACATGATCCAAGAGATCCATAAAAGGTTCCAACACCATTAGTCCCTTTGATTGAGAAGAAGGACAAGGGGAATTCCTCACCCTTATGTTGCTTCTCATGCTCATGGGAGGGCATCAACACCTTCCACCATGTCAATAAAAATATGGAGGATGTAATTGTGGTCATTTTCCATCTTGCCACTTCAACTACATTATAATAAACTCACATAGGAGGGCATGGGAACCCAATTCTACTTCAACTTCCACTATGAAAGGGTGTAATATTATAACATATAAATTTTTCAACATCATAACTTAAAAATTTTGAAACAAGAAAATAATTTAAAAATAGGAGGGATTTGAATCTCCAAAGCCACAAAAATGGTCATAAAAATCACATGGCATCCAAAGGCACAACCATGGAAGATAATGTAAAAAGGGAGGGTAAATCAAGTGGTATTACTCCTCTTGAAGATTGAACAACCAAAGGAAAAAAGAGGTATTTTTTTATTTTAAATAAATAGATTAAATAGTTAGCATGGAATCCTAGCTTAGTACACTTGGAATTAACTTAAGACACATTTTACAAGCTTGGGTAATGGTTGAATCATCCTTTCCAAAGTCCTTCCTCTAGTTCCCCCTTGTTTTTTCTCATTCTCCTCCCACTTCAATTTATAATTTTTTATAAATGAGCCAAAAAATTTCTCAATGAAGGCTCACCTTCATCAAATATCTCCAAATTCCCTCAATAAAATCCAATGAGAAGGTGATATGTGTCCCTTCCCATCCGTTGTCTTGTGATAAAAAAAAGTCTTTCCTCCTCCTTAACTTCACTTATAAGCCCATGTGGGAAAGAAATTAATTTTATGCCTCATAAATGGAATCATTATCCCAAGCCATAAATGGCACATGGGATACTCCTAAAGTCCTATAAGGTTTCTTAAAAGACACTCCTACCTTTCTAATGGTCCAAGGGTAAAATATCAAACCAAAATAGCAAAAATCAAATATAAAGCATTCCAAAAAGTTGGATTGCTCAACCCATCCGATTTTGAGTCAAAATGGTCCACTTAAGTGGTTTAAAATTACTTAAATAATGAATTAATTTTTTTGAATAATACTCATAAGGTTAATAGGAAAGTTGAGATTAGTGTCTAAGGGGGGTGAATAGTGAAAATAGTCTAAAGACACCTATGAATCTAATTAGGTCCACAACAAGGTTCAAAGGGTAGTTAGGATCATGGTAAAGTTAATAATATGGGTTTACACTCTACCCGTGATGTAATTATACTCCACTTAGTCATATTTAACTCATTGGCCTCCCTTATCACTTGCAAAATATTACACACATAAAATTCCCTACCATAGAAGTCAAAGTTGTAGAATACAAGAAATACAAAGGATATTAAACCAAATAACAAGAAAAAAACATATCTACGTCATCATATATCCATGGTGATAAACCAATCTCAAAAATATAACATATTTATGCTCAAATACAAGCTTGGTGACCATAGCTTTGGTGATACTACATCAATACACATCATAATGAATAATTAAACAACACAAGTGATATAAATTCATATAATAATCATGTAATCTAAACATACAACCATTATTACACAATCACAACATAACCATATTACAACATAGAATCACTATATCTATCTCAAATACAACATAACATCTCATGTCTCAAATATACATATGTCATGTTTCAATAGGACATATGAAAAACACCACAAGTCTAAAGGTGAGCACTATGAAAATAGGGATCTCATAATTTTTTATTAAAAAAGTCCATTCCCCAAGATGATTGACCTTTAGTTCAAATTGATATATAATTCCATCATATATCTATATTAATGTCATATAATGCCTCAATTATTCCTCATAATATTTTATAATTCCCCACATATTTCTCAATATACACATTCTGACCCATCTAAATAACATAATGTCTCCCAAAATGTGAATTATCTACATGTCATGACCTAAATATTGAAACAAGCTCACTATAGGACCCTTTTGATGTGAGGGATTATTCATGTGAATCACCCTTCTCAAAATAAAGAGTTATGCATAGCATATGTCATCTATAAAGAATATAATCATGTAAAGTATGCATATAAACATGATAATATACATCATCATAAAAATATTTTGATTGTTTAAGCATACATGAAAAATTTAATCTAAGGCACAAGGAATACAAGTGTTGATGTCTAGTAGATATATCATGTAAACATAAAATGATAAATTTTTTAATAGATGTACGATATCAATTGTTATTAAGGGGGTTTAAAATACATATATTTTTACCACGTGTGTGTGTGTGTGTGTGTGTGTGTGTGTGTGTGTGTGTGTGTGTGTGTGTGTGTGTGTGTGTGTGCGCACGCGCGCGTGCGTGCACCATTGTGATTAATATATAATTCAATGTAATGTTTGGCTTTCAACACTTGGCCCCATGCAAATTTAACCTACATTTGTATTCAAATTATATCTAAAGTTTATTTTTGTATGGATATTAAATTATGTATGACTTTTTTATAATGTCTCAATATGGTGCTAATGTATTTATTAAGCTTTAAAGTAATTAAAAATGTAATATCCAATTATTGACTAAGTGATTATGACTTTATAGTTGGCCCATTGATATTTCTTGTTATGACTAACCCAACAACCCATGAAACATGTCTATGCCAACCTAATGGATACTTACCAGTACTAAAGATAGTGGTTGAGTGTTATTGGACACTACTGACAAAATCATACACCTTAAAAAAAAACTACAATTGTCCAACTATTGTTGATACTCTCTTAGGAGTGAAAATCAATTATATAAGATATGGAGATAGTATAAATATTATCCTATAAGATCTTTACATAGTGTAAGGTGATATTTAATATGTTTATCTAGCAAACTATGTTAACCAAGGCACTAAGTGGGTAGATGGATGGGGGAAGATGTTAACAAGAGTCAAATGTGGACAAAAATTATATGATTTCAAAGTGTGACAAATTTTATGTTTCTAGAGGATCTAATACCAAATTTAGGTGTCTACAAATTCCCTCTTTTATACTATTTTTTAAAATGATAGATTAAAGGAATAAGAGAAGTAATTTGGTACCTATGATCATTCACACATAGTTTTGATATGTATGCCTAAAATTTTGCACATTGTCTATGAAAAAAAATACAAGAAAACATATATAGATGAATTTCCATTCATGATATAAAAAATAAAATAATCTATATCATACTCCCCTTGTTGAAGACCTATGTACGTAAGACCCTCCTCTTGAAGCACTTAAGCCTCTAAAAAATTTGGAGGCTTCCCCCATCCTAAGATCTATCACCCTATTAACTATCCTTTTTCATTCTCCCCTCAACCATCTACTTTCCCCCTTTTCCCTCAACTAAAAAATGTAAAATCTTATCCAATCCCACTAAGGAGGAAACCACCACTAAAGTCACCCTTGACCTATCCTTGGAAAAGTCATTGGGTTATCACAATAAAGAATTGGGGTTTTTTTTAGACAAGATGGAGCAATTTGGGATGGTCATTTTAGACATAATTATGGACTAGAATCAGCTAAAAGTGGTTATGGTGAAACTCAAAAATGACTTGGATGTAGTTTTGATGATGGAAGATACTCTGCTAAAAAAGAAAACAAAACTTGTGGAAATTTTTGAAGAATATCTTGCATATGATAAGACCATTCTAACCTTAGATTAAGGCCCTTTAAAGTGTACCAATGGCATAATAAAAAATATTCTACTAAAGTAACCTATCCTAGATACTAAGGAAGATTAGGAGACTAGTCAGGATAATACAAGCTTAGAGGAGATTTTTGGTTCTAGTGGTTAATCTATTTGTGGTCTTTAGTGTTTTTAATATAAGCCCTGTTGGTCCATTTTTTTCTTTTGGGTTTTTTTGTTAGTTTATAATCAACTGAAGGCCTTATATTTCAAATTATTGATGTTATTCAGTTTTTTTACTTATCCTACTTTTATTTAAACTAGTGGTTGTAAGAGCCCTATAAAAACTCCTTTATTCACCCTATCTAATATATAAAAATATATATCATTAAATTATTTCAAACTAAAAATTCAATGAATGAATACACCTAAGAGTAGGTGAACCAAGTTGAAACTTTTTTACCCTTTTTTTAGAATTATATGGGGTGATAATGACCCAAGGAGATGATATCATTAATATCATATCTTGAGGTGTGTTAATGCCTCATCAACCACTAGATAAAGAGATTTGATAGAAGTTTAGTGTCACTAAAAAAACTCAATTGTAGTACTTTGAATATCATGATAGTTATTTTTTGGAACCCAATAATTATTTTTGTATGTAAAGGTGGAATCCTTGAATAGGGTTGTATATAAATATGGAACCCTGAAATAAGTCTATATGTCAAAATTTTACTCGAAATCAATTATTGTAGATAGATTTCAAATCCAAAGTCCTTATTTAGTACCATTATTCCCTATCGATCCACAATATATAAAATATAAATGGGTTTGTATAAAAAACATTCATGCCCAAAATCCAATCCATCTTTACCTCAAAGTGATGTATAGTTCCACCATATCTATATTATAATATCATAGAATGTCTCTCCACTTTTCAATTTGATAATTCATCTCAATATTCCCATATATTATGTCTCTAAATGTCATAAAATGTCTTATTGTTACTCATATATACATATTCTCCCCAGATGTGCCTTTATGTATCCCATATGAATAATATACTCTTATCCAAAGTGTGAACTATATGTATTTAATGCCTTGAATCTCTATGATAATCCAAATTTTTTCTCTCCTTTGATATGAGGGATGAAACTTGTGAATCAGTCATCTTAAAAGAATGAACTATGTGTACCATGTGATAAATATAAAATTTTAATCATTCAAATTATGTATACAAACATGATAATATATGTTATCAATAAATATTTGATCATTCAAGCACATATGAAACATGTAATTCAATGCAATGGGCATATGAGTGACATGGTAACTAAATATATCAAATAAACATGCAATCATATGCATCACAATAATTGCATGATGAAAATCAAAACTCACACAATAAAAATATGAATGATAAAAACCATGAAACCAAGATTAGAAAAACTCATATGTGTAACCATCCACACCCTCAAAATATCATGAGCATTAAACACTCAAGACATAAATCAAATCTAACTTAAAATGGAAACAACATGGCCATTCACTTGACCAATAGGATTATTTGACATAACTAACACATGACATGATAAGATACAACAAATACACTCATATAATTAAACAATATTAAAAACATAAATTATCACATAATTTAATATCTATCAACATTAAGTTAACATATATCAAAAATGTTATTCCCCATAATCAATTAGTTTCATCATCCAAACTATCCAAGAATAATATCAATAGGAAATATCACTCTTTAAAATATAATCAATAAAAATTCATGGGTATCAATCTACTATAATCAATGGATCACTATATAAATATATAACTCAATAAATGTTCAAACATGCCCCTAGCTAGGCAAGCCCCCAATGTAGAAAGGTAGCCCATGGGTTTAAATAATGTCATGTATTTTTATGTCCATGTATTATATGTAACATGTATGTATTTCATCCCAATCATATATAATATGAAAAGGATGTTCATATAAAATGGAGATGTAATTTATCATGTATATGATAAACAAATTATATATACAAGAAAAGAATGTCATGCATACATATTTATTTTAATTTCTTAAATATTTGAATTTAATATATTAAATTTTTATTTTTATTTAATTTTACTTTAAAATATGTCCCTACTAACCTATTATCCTATCAATGGGATGCTCACATGTAGGTATTAGATTGATTGATGTGAATGTCACATTTTGTGATTGAGGAGTAACATATGTATCATTCTATGAATCATATAAATGATCATGAATTATAAAATATATCATCATCATCATCATCATCATCATCAAAGTATATATGATCATGGATACATTGTATAGATCTAGTATCCATAGTAATTTGTGGACCTATTCATATTCCAATAAAATGTAACTACTTTTTCTATGAAATACTTGGTCAAGTTTTTATAAATTTCTTAGGATGTGATAAATTATCATTTTTTTTTAACATGATTATATAGATGATGTAATTTATTTTGGATAATTGAGATCAATTACCAATATCTCCACTTTGAAATTTACAAATGAAAATTATTAAGTGAGGTAAAGGAATAGATATTATCTTGAACCTTATCCTAGAGGTTAATAATGTAAATATTTCTTAATAAACCCTATTTAAGGAGCAACATTCTAAAACTATTGAATTAAAATAATATGCCTTTTAGAGGCATGTATCATATAATAGGTGTTTAGACAATTATTATAAATATTATTATTCATGTCTTTATACCTATGGTTACATAAGTGATGCCTACACATAATTTGGAGGAAACACAAGTTACTCCTCATGTTCACATGGTTATTCATATATAACATAATTTTTAGCCTCCTAGTATTATAACTCATGTGACACCACCTATTTATAATCAATATAATATTATTATAAACCAATTTATTTCACAAACGTTATTAGATATTCAAGCGAATTCTTATCAACTAGAACAAGGTTATTATAAACTAGGTCAATCAAAAAACTCTAAAAAATATATTAGATTACTTTTTGGTGGAATATGTTTATAGTTATCCCTTACCTATAGAATTATTTTCACTTAATATAATGTTATTTGATGGTTAATATGACCGAAAACAACATATTAGAGCCTTCCATGCAACATGTTTAGACTATGTGTCTAACAATAAGTTATTGGCCAAGATTTTTCCTAAGAGCCTTAGGTACTATGCCTTTTGATGGTTTTATGACCTTAATATCCAATCAGTACATGCTTTCAATCCTATATCTAACCAATTATTATCTAAATTTTATAACAATATTATTATGTTCTCTTATGCTCAAATTTTAAAACATAAAAGCAAATACCTAATGAACCCATTACTGACTATGTGATTCACCTTAAGACTATTCTTTCAAAAATAAAAATCCTACATCTGATAATGAATTCTAATAATTATTAAATAAAATCCCACTTTCACCTATCCACAACTCTAGTATGTTTAAATACTTCCAATACTTTAATGACATGTTCCATATGGTTCAAGACTATGAAATAAAGCTAATTATAATGAAAATATAAATTATGGGACTAGTCATACCACATATTCTAATGCTAAGTATCAAAGTAAACCACCTTTAAAATACAAGGCTAATAGTACTAAGAATAAAGTGAGAATAATGGTCAATATAGTTTCAAAACATACAAATAGGCTTGTCCTTTTATTTCCTTAAAGGAGGTAGTCTAAATAATTATCAAACCCCCCTCATAAGGTTTTTAAAAATCTACTCAAGTGAAACCTCATATCTCCCCCTTTGCCAATGGAGGTTGATATGATAAATGAACAACCTTATTGGTTCAATATCAATACATATCATGATTGACATATATGTACAATATATTTAGCTAATAAATGATTTGGATTGAAACATAAGATAAAGTATTTTGTTAATAACAAAACTATTGAGCTCAATGATGTTAGTACACCTACAAGTCATTCCATTGCATAACCTAAAGTAAATATTTATATATTCTCAAGACCATTCCTAAAACATGATACATAAAAAACCAAGGATAATTATGAGGTACATATGACTTAGAATGTGTATCCTCCTCTAAATCCTTACAATATTAGAATAGAGGAGGTTCATCCTATACAAGGTCTTATTAGTATACTTATGATCACACTTATAAAATGACCTCAAATCAAATCCAATGAGAATGAAATTATTTATGATGTTTCTACTAATTTTCCTTGAATGGAATCATATAAGTATTTTTATTATGGATAAATATTCAAGTGAAAACATATGCACTATGACATTACTTACTAGTCTTGGGCGCACACATAAAAAATCAATTGATACAAAAAATAAAGTAAAATTTTTTAATGTAAAATTACATAACGCTCTTGGGGAATGGTGTTATCACTTATGGTATGGCCTATATCTATATATACTTAGTTATTATTTACTCCAAATACTAGTGTATTTGAAATGCTATTAGTATTTTCATGGATACATAAGATGTGTAATCTAATATACAGTACATCAATGCTTGACGTATATCTAAGTGGTTATGATTTTGGGTATTTCACATGAATGCCATATTTAACTTGAAATATTTCCTTAGATGCATCCATAAAACACTTTTATAAAACATACACAATTTATCCTATAAGGCGAATCAGAAGAAAGCGATCAACTTTCCTTGGTGACCAATTCTTTAATGTTTATAACATCAACAATATATTCACATATAATAATAATTATCTAATATGTCATGTCCTATTATAATTTAATATATAAATTTTGAGTGTGTTCCAAAATATAGCATTGAAGCATTCTATTGATATACAATGGTCTCCACACATTACTACACCTACTAGAGCTACAAGATCATGTTGATTATGGAAATTTTACAATGCATGATAATCACTAAGATTTATAAAATGATATGTGTTTATGTGGGTTTTATAAACACCAAATATTTTTAATGGGTAAGACCCCCTCATTTTAGGACTAGTGAGGAATCAACTCCAAGACACAAGTTTTAGGATTCAGTTTTGTAAATAAACACATGGAGAAATAACAATAGAGTACATTGGTTATTTAAATTAGATGGTTTAGATATGACTTATTTATAACATTTAACCTAAATATTCCAAGAGAAAAACTAAAATGGATGGGTTGATCTAAACTAAAGTGGATTTATTCATATAAAGACAAAAAAGAAGGAAAGGTAAGGAATAAAATAAGGGGATTTGTGATACATACTAAAGAATAAAGCCTTCCAAGGTGATTAAATACTTAATTTGAATATGTGTCACTAACTAATGTTTGATATAAATCAGTTTTAAGCATAAAAAATAATAAACTCAATGAGGAGTTAGAAGAAATAACTTGCATAATAACCCAATGATCATAATCAAACATATTATTAGTATAGAATTACTAATCATAATCAAGCCACTAACATGATATAATGATGATCTATAATCAAATAGATGATAATGCTAACACAAAGTTCAATCTAATCACTATAATTAGACAAACACACACAACTTACTATAGTAAAGTTAACTTAATGTAAATTGTTCATACAAAACATATAAATATGGAAAAGAAAACAAATTAATTCAAACATATGAATAATTACAAAAATTTATTACTTTCATTAATTTTATTAAATTTATCCTCTCTTTACAATGGATAAGATTCATGTATAAATAGCTTTGTATGGGCACAATCTCATCTTTAAAACTTTGTTACATGTTTACAAAATCTATAAATAAAACAAATCTTAATTTATTTCAACAGTCTTGCATGTATAGAAGGATTTCTTTCTAACATGAAAATATATAAATATACATAAAAATTAGATATAATGACACTTCAGGGAACTTGAGTAGAGCTGTTAGTGGTAATTATAGTGGAAATATATGAAACTCTAGTTGAAGTTGATTGACTAGTGAAACTTAAAATAAGAACTACAGTTGATGAAGGATTAACTATTGACAATGAAGCACTTCTAGTTACACTTTAAATAAAAATATTAGAAGATACGAGTGAAGTGGAACATGAAGAGGCATGTAAAGGAGCTAGGATAGAACCTTATTGAGAAAACACAATTCTAACTAAACTGTCTATTGAGGTTTGCATTAGAGTTAAAGGTGTATTATCGATGGATGAGTCAATGGTAAATAGAATCTTGTTTGAGTAGACAATAGTTGTTTTTTCTCAACTTTCCCTTATTATTTTATTATTTTATATACTATAGAGCATGTTGTATAGTTTGAATTTATGACCTTAAATTTTATAATAGGCATCTTGAATAATGTTTGAATTTTTCCCATGAATTTTACATGTAGGCCCTATGAAACTTTGAAAGAGTCATTGAGTTATTTCACTTGGTATAATTTATTTTTATAAAATGTAATCAAGTGAATAATTTTATCAACACTACCATGGGAAGTATTTTCAACCCTTATTTTAAAATTACTCACATAGGACTAGAGCTATGTGTTAATGGATGTCCAATTTACTATTTGTACATGTAGACATGATTCATTTTTTAAGACCCTTTGGGCATGTTTAGATGTTAGATAGCATACACTTTTTAGTTGTTTGCATTTTGCTTAGCATATAAGTCCAATACCAGGGCATTGTATTGCAACATGTCCACAACATTTATTGTATGTTGTTGGCATTATAAACTTGTCTTGTAGTTACATTGGGAATTGTTTCAATTTTTGGCAATTCACCACTTTACAGGATGTGACATTTGGGCAGGCAGTTTGATATGTTGTAATCACTTTGGCGGTTGCAGATTCACTTACTCATGCCATTTGATTAGGAATTTTTATAGTTTGATTGTGAATCATTATAATTCAATTGTTTATATATCTTGCTATTATTGGGTTATATTTTCATGGATGTAGTATACCAATATGTAGTTTCAAGGGATATTGGACTTTTGGAGACCAAAAGCCTTCCATTGGGGAGGTGTGATCAGAAATGGTTCAAATTTAGAGTTTCAGTGGTGGCACACTATAGAGATCTTTGAGAGCTTTCTGGCACATTTTTTAGAATGTAAATCCGAGTTTGGGAGCTCTTGTTATGGCCATTTGAAGTTGGTCAAAAAATGTCACTTTCTACATGTGGCACGTGTTTCGATGTTGTTTTGACATTCAGACCTATCAGAGGTCAACACTTATAGATTGAAAAGTTTTTAAAAAAATTTGGTTTGATGACATGCCACATCATCAACATGCCATGTCACTATAGTGACTCATCTTTCCATGTCACAAGTGATGACTCATTGCCATGTCACCTTTTTGTTGAGTAGATTTTAGTCATTAAGCTCAGAGATAAGCTCATTGATTAAGCTAGTGGTGAGTTTAAAGGATCCTTCAATCTATTAATCTCAAGCAAGGTGGAAAACATAAGGGTGAATGGTTCGAGGGAGTAGATAGAGCCCTTTGTCGAGTCACAGGGTTGTATGATAGGTCTTATGGCAAGCGCTCGAAGATAAGCCCAAGCTCGAGCCTGAGTAAAAGGAGCCATGTGGCTGAAGCCACATGAAAATTAGGTAGTTGAAGGCTATTTAAATCCTTTTTCTATCCCAATGTGACACATGTGGGATAAACCCATGGTGAAAATGGTGGTAAAAGGCTTTATTAAGCCTTGTTTAAATCCTTTTGACCCACACATGTGGGATAATGAGATAAGATGCTAAGCACCCAAGTAGGCCAAAGTTTTAAACCCCTCACCTTGTGGAAAAAAGGTAGAGGCTTAGCCGTTAAGCCATGGGTTTTGAAATAAGTATAAAGGCACAAAATTCTATTTGAAAGGTATCAAATTTTTGACTGTGTTTTTATTTTAAAAATGTTGAGACTTTGTTAAAGCTTTGGTAAGCTTATGTAATGGATTTTTATCCATCCTCTGGCCATGATACACAGCATTAATACTCTGTTTCAGCCAATTTACATTTTGGAGGAGTATATTTCAAACCTTAGAGGAGATTTTTAGGACTTTTGGGAGCAAATTTTTAGGTGTTTATGAAGACTCATAGAATTTAAAGGTGTTGGGCTTGATTCAGTCATGGTGAAGGTGAATTTTTGCATAGAGATATCAGCTTGCAGGAAAGTTTTTTTTTATTGTTTCTAGGTGTTTGAAGTGCCCTTAATGGAAACGGTCCAATCCTTTGGTGAACCTAAAGATGTAGGCATCATTTATTGAGCTAAACTCCATTATCACATCTCATGTTTTGGTAATTGTCATTTGATGCATGTTTTTTTTTTTAGTTTGTTGATTTGGTATTAATTAGTAAATGAACTAATGCAAGTGATTTACATTTTGACAATTATAAAACAACAATATTTTAAAAATGGTTAAATGGTGAATGAAAGTACAAGTCATAGACAATTTCAATCCATTTTTTAAAAACTATGTTTTTTTGCTAACTCCTATCATTTTCACAAGTTTAGTTGAAATATTCAAGAATTTGAAGTGATTTAAAGGGAGATATTAAAGTATCCATAAAAACTATTTGCACTTCAATTTTAAGTGTAGAGTTTTTGGATCAAAGGTTCTTCACAATAGGTTGTTTTAGTTTTAAGGATCACTAATAAATTCCAAAGCATCCAAGACTTATCCACAAGGATAAATTATTCTCCAAGCAGAAACCCTAAGCTAAGACTCCTCAAGTATAATGGTGGAAGAGTAGATTGTAAAGAAGAATAAATGAATAATACCTCCTATCTAATCTCAAATAATGGAAAAATTGATGTGTTTGTATAGGAAGATTTAACCCTAAACCCTTCCAAAAGTTTTGGCTGATAGGGTTGACCCAATTGACCTAGTATCATTATTATCAAAAACTCACTAGGTCATAGACTAGGTAAGCCAGTGGCCAATCTAAACCCTAAATAAGTTTTATCAATAATATTACAAGGTTGACACAACCAATATAATCGTATAAACTCTCAAAAGAGGTCTTAGGTTATAAAAAGGGATAATGAAGATGGCACATGACTAGAGAAGTGTGTAAAAATGGGAGGCAAAGCTTAAGGGAATGTTTGTAAGAGCTAATTGGATTGATAAAAAAGTGTCAATAAGGGAAAATAATCCTATGAAACACCAAAGGTCTACCAACCCCTTTCCTGATGCACCCTTTAGGTCATGCACTCAGAAAGATTGAGAATCGATGGGTGTAAAACATCAATAATTGATAAATTTTAAAATATTATGTATATACATATGCCCCACTTGAATCTCATCACATGTTATGAAGGTGAAATAAGAGATGGTGATTTGAGAAAGAAAATAGTAACACACAACCCTGAGGCTAAAAAAAAAGTTATAGTAATTTAAAGAAAAAATAACTAAAAGTAAATGATTGAAAGGGAAATAACTAAAAAAAAGTAATGTGTACTTTAACTTACCTTTATCTCTTGATGGTTTTCTATTGTGTTTTTATTTTTGATCATAGAGGGCATAAAGACTATTTTTGACAAACCTAAAGATACAAAAATAAATATAAAAAACAAATAAATGTAGGAAAGCCAAGATAACTAGTGCTATGTGGATGGGACATATTTAAAAATTTGGTAAGCTACGGTGAAAAATGCTATGTTAGACTAAATGACAAAGTTAAAATTTAGAGTAAATCAAGTAACCAAAACTCTAAGGCTACTAAATACTAAAAAATTCAAAAAAGTAAAAATTAAGTAAGAAAGGAAAATGCACTAAGTCAAACTAAGGATACATGTCAAAAGGATGGTAATCAAAAATCAATGTGAAAGTAGTAATAATTCTTACTTAAACAAATATGGGAAAGAAAAATGGTAAAATGACATTGAGGATTGAGAAGTAACAATCCTTACTCAATCATCAATGGAAAAAGGTGTAGAAAAAGGAAAAAAACATTGGTGAGTGAGAAGTAACAAGCCAACCTAACTCAAAAATGGAAAAAAGTACATAAAAGTAGAAATAGAGTTAAGTGTCTAAAAAAAGGGTAGTACAACATTGAAAAATGGAAAAAGAAATCAAAGTGTGTCTATAGATATAGAGCCATGGTGTAAATAAAGTAATCCATAGTTTCTCCAGTGTATTGTTTTTCTCTAAAGATGGATAAAATTGAAACAAAATAGTGCTAGCATGTTTTTAAGATGTGAAGAAGAGGAAAGTAGAGAATGAAAAATAGATTTAGAATCACACATGCCTATCAAGAGGGGAAATGAAATGGGTGGAGGGGATAATGAAGGAAAAACAAAGGTATAAAAACTCTTTATCAAAGTCAAGATACTCAAATTAGGTTTGTCAAAACAAGAGGACTGTGGACATTAAGGACTCTTAAGAACTTCTCCTAACCACACAAGTCTTAATTTAATAAATGAAGTATGTAGATCATCCCATGAATTATAAATGCATGAGAATTAAAATGAACCTACCTTCCCACAATATGTTCCCCATTCCTCAAGACCCATCATAGAGCTATCAATATACTACAAAGATTGGGTACTTACTTGAGAAATTAGGTAGCACCATAGAGTTTATTGAATTCCCCTATGCCATCTATTAGCCTAACACACCCCAATAGACCTTTAATTTATTTTGAGGCCAAATGTGGAGTTTGAGATTTGATTGGAAATAAGAGATGTGCTTGTAATTATGTCTTTTAGTGTGATTTTATCTTTTTATATTTCTATGTTGGATTTTGTATATAATCTCATATTATTTAAAATGATTTGGATTTTAACTTTGTATTTTTTATATTACTCCTCCATATGGATTTAGAAAACCAAACAATTAAAGATGACTTTCATTTGAATACTTGAGACCTAGTTTCTAAGAGAGAGAACTAAAAAAGCATGGTGTCTAGGAGTCTTGTAAAGTCATGTGAATAAAAGTGCTATCTTGAATTCAACCTTATTTTATCCAATGTGGAGTGGAAGGAAAGGAAATCAAGAGGAATGAGACATGAAATAATTTGAATCGCTTAAAATCATAAAAAAAATGTGACAAAAAACAAAAAAAGGATAATGACAAAAAAAATGATTCTTATCATAAGAATGAGGGAAATGGAAGAAAACATGCTAGCATATATTTTTGAGTAGATTGCATGTATCAAAATAATCAAAAGCTAAATTTGAGAACATTGATTAAAAACTCATAACCGTTTCTAAACATATTCAAGAAAAGGACTGAAAGGATGGTGATTTTATGAGGAAGGGCAATTCCTATCCATGGTCTTACACTGAAACTCATAAAATATAAACCCATTAAGGTGAATAAAAGAATTGGAATAATATATAGGATAAGGAAAAAATGATATTTTTTAGGAAAGTTAGGTCTTATACATGGTCTTATATTATAACTCAAAAAATAAAAACCCAAGGGGTGCCAAAAAATGTGTAAAAAGTGATATAATAAAGAGGATAAAATTACATCATGAGGAAGATCGGGTCCTATCCTTAATTTTAAAATGAAACTTATGAAGAAAAAGGGAAACCAAAGGACTAAAAGGAAGGACTAAGGTTTGTGAAAAGAGAGAACTATTACAGAGGGTGAGACCCATGTAAGTATGCTATAAAAAGTGTTAGATAGATAACATATAGATGGTATGAAAAGAAGGGAAGGATCCTACACTAATGTCTATATCAAGGATGAGAATGTGAGAGATAAACTTGTGTATTGGAAGGTTTATTGAAGTTGAATTAGTTTGGTACCATGTTCTGAAGAATAAGAGTAGGCATCATAAGATTCCCTAAAGGGTAAGTGGATGTAGGGATGGGCATCCCAAGATGGCCTAGAGTCTAAAATGATATGTGGGTTGGAATTTCAAGATGCCCTAAAGGCTGGAATAATGTGTGGATGGGTATCACAAGATGCCCCAGAAGCTAAAAAGAGGAGGAAAAGATAAGAAGGAAAGATCACCCCATATAGTGTCTAAATGGATTGAAATTATCCAAGAAGATTTTGATAGTGGATATGATGCTTGAGGAAAGAAAGAGGATTCTAAGAAATAAAAATGAGAAAGAAAGAACTAAGTCAAATAGCTAGAGAGCTAAGTCATCCAGATAGAAGATCAAAAGTAGTAAGAGTTCAAAGTTGATTGGGTCAACCATGTACTACTAAAAACAAGGCATAAGAGTACATAGTTGAACATGTCAACTTAGTACTATTGAAAAGGGGATAATAAGAGTACAGAGTCAACCTAGTCAAGCTAGTACTATTGAAAAAGGGTATGATAAGAGTACAAAGTTGACTAGGCTAACTTAGTACTATTGGATAGAAGGTAGATAAGGATGCAAGGTAAACCAGGTTAACTTAGTACCACAAACAAGGATAAACATAGTCTGATAAGGATATAGAGTTAACTAGATTGACTTAATATGGTGACCTAATTGGAAAAGGGATATAGAGTTGATTAGGTTGACTTAGTACTATAGGTAGGAAATAGATAGTCTATAAGACATTGTGTTGAATAGAATGACAATGTACTAAAAATAAGTAAAAATATTTTTAAAATGTAATTTGAAGAAAGAGGTGAAATAAAACACACAATCAATTGGGTTAATGTGAATGATCCAATTGAGGCACACAACACAAATCCTTGCACCAATGATAACCAATTTAATTTTTTTAAATACAACATAAAATAAGTAAAGATCAAGTAGTCAACTAAAAATTAAATGTTAAGTGGTCATCCTGAATGTTGTTAGATTAATATAGTGTTATTTTAAGTGTGATAGGGAATTTAGCTGAAAATAGGGAACTATAAAGCAATCTGTGGATGCTTTCAAGATGTTTAAGCTGAAAGGGATCTATGGTGGCAATGGTATTGGCTTGGTGTTGGGGTCTACCCCCTCACTTCACAATCCCATAGTGATAAGGGTATTGAGTGATTTTATAATATATACCATCAACCACATGTTTATATTTGGCTAGAAACCAAATCAACTTCCCCCTTTGTGATGAAATCCAAGTTGGTAGGTCTTGGGTAGACAAATGTTAAATACATTTTGAATATTATGTGATTTGGTAGTATGTGTAGGAAAGAGTAATCCCATAGTGATAAGGGTATTGGGTGATTTTATAATATATAACATAAACCACATGTTTATATTTGGCTAGAAACCAAATCAACTTCCCCCTTTGTGATGAAATCCAAGCTGGTAGGTCTTGGGTAGACAAATGTTAAATGCATTTTGAATATTGTGTGATTTGGTAGTATGTGTAGGAAAGAGTAAAATAATTAAACTAAATGGTATATTAAGGAACCATCTAATTAGACTATGTGAGCTACTCTAAACATACAAATAGCTGAAAATGAAAGTGTGAATTAATTATTAGCATATCATAGTTAATTCCCAATTTAAAAATGGTACAAAGTTGGTTCAAATGACACTCTATGAAAACATTATATAATAGATTCAATAGGGTTGATACTATATTTTATAATCATGAGTCCTTATGAACTAAGTTGACTACATCAACTTAGTCTTTTAGACTAAACATAGGCTATATAACTAGATGGATCAGGTTGACCTAGTTTGTTGTACGATTGTAGTTTTAAAAACTACAAGCTTGTGTAAAATAAAACTTTGATGAAAAATTAAATTGAAAAAGAGAGAAATAAAGGAACCTTGGTGAGTTTGAATATGTTGAGGACTATAAAATTTCTATTAAAGTGCCTTGAATACTTGCTTTCAAGCTCTACCAACTATGTCGACTAGGTGGACCTAGTTCTATGTTTCACTATTTGTTGAAACCTATTAAGATGATTGAGCCAACCTAGTCAACTTGGTTTGTTATTTGAAATATATCTATAATACTAAGTTGACCTATGTGACTTAGTTTATTGTTCTAGAGCTAAAGTAAGAGACTAAGTCAGCGTGTTCAACATAGTCTATTTTCTAGAACTGAATAAGAGTACTATGTCAACTTAATCGATCCAATAATTTATATCTGATGAAGACCTACATAGAAATAAAAAAATTTATGTGACTATGTGTTAAAATTGTGACAAAACTTAGAAACTATACAAGCATGGTAAACCTAGTATTACAAATATATAAAAATAATATAATGATATGAATGAAAAAGCATAAAGAAAAACCTTCAAGGGTTTGATTCACATCATGTTAAATAGAAGGTATTTAATAAAAAATTCATCAGATCCACAAATAAATCCTATCTTAGAGAAGATATATCTTAATTATACTTCTAATTGGGGATACATTAGACAATTAAGAACATGACTAATATAGATCCACCAAACCAAATTAGGGGATATCTTATCAAAATAATATCACTAGGGAGGGTTACAAATCCTATAGTCAAATAAAACTATGTAATAAACCTAACTAAGTCCTATGTTTTCATATTCACTAGACTAATAACAAGTAAAGTAAAAATATAATTGTTATCACATAGATTTTGCACTTGTCTTGATTTTGGAGCTTATTGTGTGAAAATCTAATGATACAATATGATCACCTCCAATTTTTAAGACCTTGGTGAATTGAGGTGAACATATAGAGAAGGAAAAATTGTTTTCACTAAATTTGGTACAACTCATAAACTACCAACTCATGTGGAAATTCTACTTATTTAGTGATCATGTTTTTATACTAAGGTTTTGACTATGAGAAAAGAGTTTTGGAAATGAAATTGTAAAAATTAGAAATGGTGATTACACCAAATATTTTGTAGTGGATTTTAAAGCTTTTTTGAATGAACATAGTATAATAATAAATATAATGAAATTTATAGGAACACAAACTCATGCAAATGTGAAACCAAAGGTAATATTGGGTAATTTATCATACAAGGGATAATATTGTTTATTTTTAATCAAAAAATCTTTCAAAAAGGACAAAATAATACCAAAAATGAAATTTCATGACTAAAAAAAGATTAAAAACAACCAAAAATATTTAAATAACCTTCTATATACAAAGATTACATAGATAAGAAAGTTAAATCTTCAATTTATTCTCATTCTCCAGGTTGTAACATGTAAATAAGTTATTCAAAATATAGAATAATATGTCTAACATAAAAAATATAAATAGGGTATGTCATAGTACCCATATTTATGAAAAAATCTCATGTAAGAGAAGTAGTTAACAAAGAAATCCACACCTAGTTGAAGAGCATGCAAAATATGGAAACTCCATGCAAAGGGTGGGTGATCTTCAACTATAATAACATCCTTGGTAATGTGAAAGGTTAGAAAATAACATGCAAGTGTTAGGCATTCCACTTAACTACTAGATATATGGGGAAACTTGATAGTATTCATATGATGCCTTTATCTTCTTTAGTTTAGATGTTGTATTTTATCCATGCAATGAGGCACCAAAGTGAAACTCAAACTTAGAACAATAGATAGCATTAGATAACTTTAGGCTATTTTTTCAAAACACTAACTTGTAATTTTTTAATTGGTACTTTTACAACTTTTAAGTAACATAATTTTTACAAAATTGAAATGCATTTTTCAATATGTGCTTTTGTAATTTAAGCAACTCAAACTTGTCAAAAAAGAAATCATAATTTGCAAGTGTGTTATTTTACAAATTTCAACCTGTCAAAAAGGAACATGGAAATTACAAGTGGATCTTTCTCAAAAAGATATGCCAAAATGATAGTTACAATTTAAAATATGCAACTTTACAATATTATTTACCAGGAAATACAATATACAAAATGTTTTTTATATAAAAAATTAATCTAAAACCAAAACTTTTAAAGACTCTTTGTCCTTTTTCGCCTGTCTTCTCAATATATGCATCAAAACTCTTGAAGATCTCTAGGATAGGATCTTCACTAGGACCAAAAGAGTAAAGGTTTATTATTTCATAATCTATAATTGTGTCAAAGTTTTCCCTTCGTGCAACCCTATATTCTTGAGTCTCTTTCTCCGTCTAGTCTAATGTATTATGGTGCCTAATAAAATAGTGGTGGAGCTCAAGATTTTGTGTCTCATGATGATTCTCTTTCAATCACTCCTTTGAAATTATATTTAAGTTCCTAATTTGAAAGGACTTATTTTGGATGATGTATTTCTTGACATTACAATTTATTCAACAAATCTTCAATGTCATATAGCATATCAGTGGCTTTGTCATGTGTAGCCTTAGCTTTATTTGTACTTTTTATGAGTATCCTTCTTCTAAATTGAGCTGATCTATCTAATTATTCTTAATCTACATCATTTATTAGTATATTTTTTTCAAAGAAGATATTAGTTTAAATTGTATCTACAAATTTCATTTTTGGATAGAAAAAGTTCAATCTATCTATCTCTTCTTGATACTTGTTTATTTTCTCTCTCAAAATTTCTCATCTCTCTTTTAGAGTTTTATAATGGTCCATTACTAATTCAATAACTCTATTTCCCTTAGAGATGCGTTCTTCTCCCCAATATTTTTTGGCCCTTCTTATGCTACTAATTTATATCACTTCATCAAGTATCTCTTGGTTTTTGATCTAAGTAATATGTTCTGTTGGTTGAGCAATGGGCTCAATTAACTTCTTTAATGCAGTCATCAATTATTCAACCTTGTTCTTAAATTCATTATTACTAACCTTTTCACTATCCATTTTATTAAAAAGAGAGTTAATGCTATATTTAACATCATGTTTTAATCCCTCACTTGTAAGATGACCAAGGTGAACCTTTGATTTTTGGTAATCCCCCACCACTAGATATTCTTTATCTTTGTCTAGTGGGGGGACTACAATCTCTACATACTTCTCCCTTACTAAATCATATAATATCCTTGATATGGTTCTAGGAGTTGTTTTTAATTTATTAAATGCATTTGTGAGGCCAAAATCTAATGTGTTCAAGGACATCATCTAATTACATTTCCTCTCCAATATTTGTACTAACTAACTAGGAGTAGCATCTTATTGTCTTGGCACTACCACTATGAATCTATAGTTAAGATGTTGCATTAGTGTTTAAGATGATAAGTATTGAATCTATTACTATTATAGCCACTAAATATTTGGATAATGTTTTGCTAATATTATCCTCATTTGTGGGTTGAGTGGCCACATTTTTATCATTGGTTTTCTCCATCTCTACCTCCTTTATGGGGGTTGGGGTTACTATAGAAGTGGAAGAGATTGGTGTAGTGGAAATGGATGTGCCTACTAGAGGTGTGGGAGATGAAAGTGACACTAATGGAGGAGCAAGCATATGGAATTGGAAAATGGAAACCTATGGGAGTATGGAATCTAAAGTCATGAATGAATGAATTAGTGTTTTGGGGACACTTAGGGTTGATGAAAAGGGTAAATTGGGGGGAGATGAAATTGAAGCATTAGTTATCTTAGGGGTTGGGATGGCCAATAAGATTATAGTCAAGATGACTAAATCATTGGCTATATATAATTACATATTATTGGTGATTAATGGCGTGGAAGTAGTGATTAGAGATGAGATGGAAGGAATTATAGGAGGGACTAAAATTATGGGAGAGGGAGGCATTGTGGAAAGGGGAAGCAAAAGTGAGACCTGATTGTCTAATTAAACTGATTGAACTATCAACAATGGTCTTAATAACATAGGTAAACTAGTGGAAATGGAGGGGCAATCATTTGAGGTGAAAGTGGAGTGGAGACAAAAGGAGGAGGTGTTGAAGCTAAAGAAATGATAGATATAGGAGGAGGGACTATAATAGAGATAGGATTAGATACAATGATTAACATGGGAGTATAAATTATTGGAGTTTCAATAACATCTATATCTTTAGATGAAATAATTATTGGTTAATTTGTTGTTGCTCATTATCTTCTTGACTATCCTCTCTTGGCCTTTGATTTTTGTTTTCTATTATAGGAAATCTCTTTCCTATCCACTTGTTCTAGGAGGTTTCTATTATTAAAACCTTATGCTGATGGTGGTACTCCCTTGTCCTTGAGCTCTTGTATCTTTTCACTAATGCTCACTATTTCCTTGGTCACTTTGACCCCTTTACTTTTGACCTAGTTAATCATTATATTTATTACATTAGTGGTTATATCCATTAATGAGAAAGACTTAGGAATGAACCACCTTGCTACTAGAAGGGGTGGAGCATAGATTTTATTCTCATAATAGACCTTGTCTACTAGGTACTCATCATTTAAAAAGTCCTCAAGGATTGGTTCCATATTAAAAATCCTTGATTCAATCAAGGATCATCTTAGAATAGTCCTTCAGTCTTACTTCCTCTTCATCTTACAAGTCCTCCCAGTAGTCTTCATAGTAGGGGACATGGGAATATGTTGAAATTCCCATTTTAATAATAATGTTACCATTCACATCATAGAATGGCTTTGCCTCTAGAGCCTTTAAGGTCATCTAGGTCATTTCAACATTTACACACTTGGCTTTGGATAAATAAGGGCATGTGTACCTCCCTATGGTGATGAGGAAATGAATTACTAACTTGTATTTGGTGGATAAAAACTTATGAGTCTCCATGAGCTGCCTCATAAGTTATATTAATTCCCATTTTTAACTCACATACCTCAGAAAGGTGTAAAGACAATTATTGAATCCCCCTACTATGATGTATGAGTATGTGGGAAATTGGATGAAATAAGATCCCTAATTAGTAATATCTAAAGTGGTAGCATCAAATAATCTCTTTTTCTCTTGCTCATTATCAAACATGACTATGATGAAGTGGATAAATGAATCATTTTCTCTTTTAAAGTGATACCTAACAGCCTCAAGAGTGAGGTTAGGTTAATAATTAAAAACTTTGTTTGCTTGGTCATCTACTATATTTAATCCTAAGAAGGATCTCCCCTTGGCCAATATGTAAACTATTTAAGAAGTCATATAGAAATTCCCTATATTTTGGACTTCCATCAACTACTTGTAGATGGATTAATTGATCAGCTATGTAGATGGATTAATTGATCAGGGATGCCCAATGGATGTATTACTTATTCTGTTGGATTACCCATATGTATTGGAACATATAATCTTGAAATTTATTTGCATCAAGGATATCGGTGACTCTATGCAATAGTATGATTAAATTACACACCTCTTCATTAAAATCTATTCTTACCAATGTTTTAGGTGATATTGTGGATGTAGCCCTAGGGATCCTTAGCCATTTATTATTCATTACTCTTTGACATCTTGTTTTTTTATCCTAGTATAATTTATTAGATGATTCAAGAGATATATCTAGAACACTCATATTCAAGTATTAAGAACATGGAGTCTATCAAATCAGGGTCTAGGTTTAGAATCCTTTCCCTTTTTTCATTCATCACTTCTCTCTTATCTACATCATAATGTTTTCCTAATGTGAGTAGCAACTTAAGGCTCTGCATTGATAGGGGAAAGTTATTACTTGAGGCAATCCATAGTCATAAATTCTCTAATTACAATCATTTTTGAATTCAACATTTACTCTAATATACAAATCCCCTAGGTTAATGTGACCTAGGTTGATGTCTGTAATCTCATTTATATTAGACTCTAGGCTGAGTGTGACATTTAGTCTCTTGGATTTGAACTTTATCTCTTTTTTAGACATGATTTTTGGAAAATTTTCTAAGGGAAAACCAACTATAGAGTTGGTGGGATTTGAAGGTGGAAAACACAAGTGAAAGTTCTAACAGAGATTAGGGTTTTTATTTGAAGGTAAAATCTCTAGTGGAGATGGTAGTTAAAAAACATAGTTGGGTTTTTTAATGAAAACTTTGATAGAGATTGGGGTTGCTCTATGCATGTGAAAATTCCATGGAGTCGTGAGGTTACAATTTTAGGTAGAAATCTTATGGGTTTTGGAATTGTTTTATGAAGTGAAATGTCTATAGGGACTATGAAAGGAATATTAAAAGAGAATTTTCCACTAGTTTGTAAATTTTTTTAAAAAACTCTAGGTTTTCAATTGATTAAAAAAACTTGGAAAGACTCAACATGGGGTTTAGGAAATAAGGCGATCTTTAAAATGACACTGAATAAACAAGCTAAAAACCCTAATAACATCTAGAAGTAAATGAAACTAAAAAATGGTACTAAATCAAAGATATGGCATAAAATATCAACTTTTATATTGAAAATAATTGATCAAAAGAATGCAAGGATATCAAAGAGATATTAGGCAAGGATAGCAATGGATTTTGGTTTGACGTGTAACATCTTGATTGGAGGTGTGGTATGTCCTAGTTCATGGTTCAAGGTTACTTAGTATGGTCATCATTTGAGGCACAAAGATCCAAATCAAACTTTTCAAAATTAAAAATGAATTATGAAATCCCTAATTAGATTTATATAACCACTACAATAAATTCCTAAAGGTTGGTGGTTGGTAAGAGATCTAGAGTCTATGAGCAATTTTATAATTTGTGTTTTGACCTTTATATTCTACAATATGACTTAGTTCTATGAAAATGGGAAGGCAAAAATTGAGGTGTTATTTTCAAATTTGCAATTTACAATTTGTAATTGGAGTTCTAAATTATGTAGTAATGGTAGTTTGTGGGAAGTGCAACTTGAGTTGTAATTTGTAACTTTGCAAGTTGTAAATTGTAACTAGAGTTCTAGTTTCTAGTTAGATTGATGTGCAGGAAGCAAAGGTTGATAAGAAATTTTCAAGTTTTCAAGTTGAAAATTAAATTCCAATCTCTAGTTTCTAAGAGGTATGTGATTTTCAAGAAGTAAAACTTCATTTGTAATTTGTAACTTTGCAAGTTGTAAATTATGAGAGGGGTTCCAATTTTCATGAGGTGGTTATGGGTTTTATGATAAGTGGAGGTTGGGAAGTAATTTTAAAGTTTCCAAGTTATAAATTGAAAACCAATCTCTAATAAATAATGGCTAGGTGTTTAGTGGAAAGTGGAGGTCTAGATGTAATTTATAAGTTTGAAAATTACAAATTTCACCCAAATCTTTGGTTTCTACCAGGCTTTGAGAAATGAGTGTCCTGGTTCATTTTTAAGACATTTTTCCAAAAAATTCATGGGTATCCATTAGGTTACTTAACATTTTGACATTTTTAGGACAAAAATATCAACATTTTTGGTAACCTCTACAAGGTGATTGTTTGCTAATCAGTTTCTTTTTAGTATCCTTTTAGTTCATTGGGCATGGAATCATTTTAAGATTAACACACTTTAACTAGTGAAGAACAAAATTGAAATTTGCCTAAACAAGAACAAAATAGAGAATAATATAATAAACTAAAGAAACAAAAACTCCTAATGATTTTATTGTGAGAAAGCACTTATTTAGAAATCAAAACTAACCATAATATATATATATATATATATTGGAATGAATCCCAACCTCAAAAATAAGCTTTGAGGTATATCCCATTGATCAGGATAGGTATTTTTGATCCATTGAGCTTGGATAGCTGGAATGCATTAGCTCCTTTGTATTGAGTTATAATATATGGAATGTTCCATTTTACATCAAACATGGTATGATTTCCTAGTTTAGCTCTATCTACATCCCATTTGAGAACCATGTCTCCATTAAATCTCTTGTTAGATGATTTTTGTTTAAATTTCTCTTTGTTTGAGCCTAATTTTCTTCTAGAACATTCATTAACTAATTCTTGACTTCTTCTAGTTCCCTGAGTTCTACCAATTGTACAGTCATTTTGTCATTATCAATCAAATATGATTGATGATTGAGTTTTAGAGATGGTAACTTAATTGATAGTGGGACTCTAGCTTCTATTCTATATACCAACATGAATGGATAATTATCAATGTATCTCTTAGGAGTGATCCTATCATCCCATAGTGCTGTATTTAACTTTGTGTGCCATGTCCTTTGGTTATCCTCCATTTCCTTTTGATAATCCTTATGAGATATTTTTTAGTAGACTCAGCCAATACATTACCTTCTAGGTAATAATTGGAATAATTAATTAGGTATACATTGTGATTTATAACCCATTCACTCACTTGAGCACCCAAAAAACCTTTAGCATTATCTGAGATAATGGTGTGAGGAGCACCAAACTTTGATACTATGCCATCCATGAATTCTAGGACAGATACTTTTGTGGCATCTTTTAGTACAACTACTTCAGCCCACTTTGTGAAATAGTCAGTCGTTGTAAGGATACATTTGTGGCCTACACTCAATGGTGGATTGATCATACCAGTGAAATCTGATCCCCTTTAAGTAAATGGTTGGTCAGCTTGAATTGGTTTGAGAGGGAAAGCTATTAATGTTTCCTTGCTTGTGAAGTAAGCAGACTTCTCATAGTTCTTTACCCATTGATGGGTGTCTTTGAATATGTTAGGCCAATAATATCCCCTTCTCATTATATTGATGGTCATGGTTCTTGTAGAGAAGTGTCAACCTAATAGAACATCATGAAATTATTTGAGCTCCTTGGGGACTTGATCATGCTCGATACATCTTATCATGACTCCTTTCATATATTTTCTAAATAATATTCCATCAACAAGAATATAAACAATGGATTGGAGTCTGAAATACCTTTTTTTGAACTTCTAGAAATCATACAAGTACTCACTAGTCTACAAGAAGGTGGTTATGTCACAGATCCAGCTATTGAATATAGGTGGAGTGGCTGGTTGGGATGCACTTTGAGATTACACTACATTGGATACTACTTTAATGATCTTGATATTAGAAGACAAATATCCACATAAGCTCTTTCCTCTTACAATATTTTTAGTTTTGATGTTTATGTCATATTTCATGACTTTTGTGATCCATCCTATTCTTTTTCCATTTATTTTCTATCTCATTAGGAAGTCTTTGACACTTTGGTGACTAACCATTAGATGATTTTTATTATTAGAGAGCATATTACTAAACTTTTATAGATCTTTAATTATAGAATATACTTGGTTCTCCACAAAACTATACTTTTATTCATAATCCTTCAAGGATTGACTAAAAAAAGATATTGGTTATTCCAATTGTTCTTTATTCTACTGGGTTAGAATAGCTGAGATGTTTCCTTCCCCTCTAAGAGCATAGAGAATGAAATATTTTTTATATTTGGGGTTAACTAGGGTAGGAGCTTGAGAAATAACCTTCTTGATGGCTTGAAAGCTATCTTTTCCTTTTTGTGTCCAACTAGAAATTATACCCTTCTTAAGCATTATAGTAAGGGGCTTGGACACAGAGACAAAATTTGGAACAAATATTCTTAAAAAATTGATTTTTTTAGGAAAATTTGTAATCCCTTTTTATGGCTTAGAAGTGATAATGTAGATATAACACTATTCTCTCTAGGTCTATTGCAAAACTCTCTTTTGAAATAATGTGTCCTAGTAGTTTCCCTTCATGAACTATAAAAAAACACTTTTTTGGATTGATGGAAACTCCAAATTTTTTATACCATTTGAATATTTTCCTATGGTGATCTAGTTGTATATTAGCATTTTTTAAGTAAATAGTGATGTCATCTAGGTATACTAGGAACATCTCATTTATCAAACCTATAAAATCCATATCCATGGATCTCTAGAATATTGCATCAACATTGGTCATACCAAAAGGCATCTTATTATATGTGTATGTGCCCCATTTTGTAGTGAAGGTAGTCTTAAACTAGTTTGACTCTTGTACCATGATTTGGTTATTTCTATAATAGCTATCTAAGGGGATAATGATCCTTTAGGATGTTTTTTTTAGGTCCCTAAAATATACACAAAGCCTAATTTCACCATTCTTTTTCCTTACAAGGACTAAGTTAGCAACCCAAGATGAGTGTTTGATAGGTAAAATGATATTAGCCTCTATCAGTTTGGGTAACTCACTCATCATCAAGGGTTCTATTTTTGGGTTGATTTCTCTATGATTCTTTCTAACAGGCTTGGTATTTGGGTCAAGCTTTATTATGTGTTGGGATAATATATGGTCAAACCCCCTTATATATTGATAACTCCAAGCAAATTTATCATCAAGATATTGACACAACTTAATTCTTGTTTTTTAGAATCATTACATACCTTTCCAGTCTTTAGTGTTTTATCCTCTAAAATGACTATAGGATAATAGTCTTCTTCATTAACCATGATGTTCTTATTTTATCCTATCAACTAATCATATCAATTGAAGATACTCTCTAAAGTAATAATTCACATGGGTAATTTGTTTATCTTTAACTAAATAATTTGATCTCTATATTGATCTTGGAGTCTCGAATGGTTTCTATCAGATAATTCAAATTTTTCTCTCAAAAAATTAATAATTTATTGATCATTGTCAAATAATTTCTAGTTGGTTGTATTATCAAGAATAAATGGCCTTAATATTAACTTTACATGCTAGTTGTTTTTATTCTTTACTTATTTAGGTAGGTTATATTAGGATCCTATCAAGGCCATACAATCAACATCTCTATTCTATGTTATTGGTACTACTTAAATGTTTAAATCAGTAATGTCTTCTAATAGGTCTGAAACCCTATGTTTGTAAAATCTTAGAAAATTATTCCTGGTTATTTTTGGATCTTACTTAGCAAAAAATCAATTCACTATCACCAAATATTTATAATAGATTTATTACTCTTTCCTTGGCCAATTGTAAACCTCAAATCAAAGATTCATATTTAGATACATTATTTTTGTAGCTTAACTAAAGTCTGAAAGAATATAAATAACTCTGATTTTATGGAGAGATCAAGATAATACTTACACCTGCACTATTATTTCTTCTTGAACTATTGAATAATTGCCATATTCTTTGAAGATCTTTATCTAGTTTTATAAGATTCAGGATGATTACATCATTTTTATGAATGTAATATGTACCCAACCTAATTTCTTGTATGTAATCATAAGGATAAAATTGGAGAGTTGATCCCCATTCATCTAGATGAGTGTCTATAATCTCTTTTATAAGGGTTAAAACTTCATGACAAATCTCCTTTTCCTAGTCCTATAATGTGCATTTCATATCCACAAGGATACGAGTGTATGGTTCAATATGCTCTTTAGTGATTGGCTCAGCTCTTTTTGTTACTCTTATTACATATATTATCATAATAAACATGTGATACTATTCTAAAAATATATATCCTCCAATTTTTCCAATGAATTCTTGTGAAAGACAAATGGAAATATAAGGGGGGAGAACAATAACTAAGATATCTTAGGAAATTAATAATCTTTGACATGCATGGATAGTAAGGTTTAAACCTTTTATTGTCCCTACTATTTGAACAATAGTCCCATCCAATTGAACCAAACCTTTTGAGATGGGTGTGTACTTAATACCAAGAGAATCAGCTATTTTTTTTTGGCATAATAAAACTACTAGCCCCTAAATCTACCATAAATTATGAATGAGATGCTTCCCTACTATTTATGAAAGATAAAAAGGGGGAATCTTACCATTTTTTCTCACTTTAGTGTTAGTTTGTGGTTGACACAAATTAATTGTAGCATTAGGTCCCTTTACTAGAACTTTGTCCATTATTTAAATTTTTTTCAAAGTTTCCTATAGGAAATCATTTTATACTAGAATGGATAGTGCTTCGCACATGGTGGCATTCAAATTAGTCTTCTTCATCTATTAAAAAATAATTTAAGCAAAGTACCAACCTTTGTTGGTGCCTTTACGAGAGCTATGTCTTCTTTCATGAGATTTGGAGTCAACACTTTTGATTTTGACTAGCTCATGGGCACAAAGGGTGGCATTTATATTGTGTTGTCCTTTGTAGGTTCTTGCAAAAATTTAGAAGTTGTAGCTTGTTCCACCCTAGGGGGTTGTTCACTTTATATTTCCCTTTTTATTTGAATGTGTATTTATTTCCACACCATTGAATAATGTTTCCTCTTGATTTACACCATAAAAGTCCTCCTCTTGTCAATTTAGTAGAGTAGCCTCATTCTAAGTAGGTTATTATGTTATGTCTTTCTACTAGGAAGTGGTTTCCTCTTACTACTCCTAAATGTTTTATATGCCTTACACCATCAAGGCTTGACTAATGACATGCTTTAAACAAGTATTCTGATTATGTGGTTAAGCACAAGGATAACATCACTCGTACTCCTAATCCAAGCTATTATGAATAGGTACAATAGCTTTGGAATTACATAGTGTAGCTAAAACATAGATGTTTGGAGGTTGCATTTGTATATTTTGACCTTGCAGCTATGAATTAGCTTGGTATGGATACCTATTGGGTCGGTATACTTTTTTAGCTTGCTGATAAGTCCTGTAGTTTTAGGATTGTTGCCTTTTCATTTATACTAACTTATTGCCAAATCTCTTAAGTAGTGACTTAACCACATATAAATAATCATTAGGAGTGGGAGTTAAAGTTTTTTCTTTTCTTATGGTGGGAATTAGAGAAATTGTGGGTTGTGTAGGATGTATGTCTAGGAATAGAGGCATTAGTGGTCTTTTGGAAGTTTTTCCACTTGAATTAGGCAATTTGTTGCCCTTATTTAAATTTCATAGGAATTTTAAAGTTTGGTTCTACCCATTAAATGAATCATAACAAATTATCAAAATTCAAATCTCTTAAATAATATGGGAAAAAATTATTTTGGGTTGGCTTGACCAATACTGAAATTCTATTCCATGTCTTTTGAAAGTGAAAATTGTAATTAGTCATGAACTCATGAGGATATTATTGAATATAAATTATATATTCAACCAAGGAGAGGTGGTCACTCTTATCTTAAAATTATGTGCATAGTGCAGTGCCTAAGTCATCCCAAACATAGATGAAATTTGGAGGTAGGCCTATGTACCATTGCAAGGCTTTACCCTTAAAAGAAGAGACTATAATTTTGATTGTAAGATTATCTTAGACCACATTATGGATTAAAAAATATTATAAATGTATTGTATATATTATATAAGAGTGGTGGAAGTTTCAATAGTAAAATATAGAAGGCTTTTTAAAGCTGAGGTAGGTATATCATCATATTGGGCTAACTAGAGTGGGTTGCCTTCATTGAAGGCTATAAAATTTTTGAGGACATTTGAAGGAGATGAAAATAAATTTGAAAGATATACTCTAGTGTAAGGCACAACTGATCTTGATCTCTTTTTATATGGAAATTACAATTCCAAAAAATTATCTTTATTACCTTTAGTAGATGATCTTGTTTACTTCTTTCGCATATGTAAACATTGAATTCATAAATCCGTAAGCTAGTGGAGTCATTAGGTGATTTTGGAATGTGTATGGGTATTTTAAAATTCTTGATAATAATATCACCAATATCATTAGTAATATTTTTTAAGTCCCATTAGGCATGCTAAAAACTATTATCACATAGACTTTGTACCCATCTTAATTTTGGAGCTTATTGTGCAAAAATCTAATGATACAATGAGATCACCTCCAAGATATAGTACCTTGGATAATTTAGGTGAACCTATGGATAATTAAAAATTACTTTCACTAAATTTGGTGCAACTAATAAACTACTAGCTCATGTGGAAATTCTACTTCTTTAGTGATCTTACTTCTATATTAGGGTTTTGACTATGAGAAAAGAGTTTTGGAAATGAAATTGTAAAAAATGGAAATGGTGATTGTACCAAATATTTTGTAGTGTATTTTAATTTTTTCTTGAATTAAAAAAATATAATAATATAAATATTGAAATTTATAGGATCACAAACTCATGCAAATGTGAAAACAAAGATACTATTGGGTTTTTTCTCATACAAGGGACAATATTCTTTATTTTTAATCAAATAATATTTCAAAAAGGACAAAATAATACCAAAAATGAAATTTTGTTACTAAAACAAGAATAAAATCATCCACAAATATTTAAATAACCTTCTATATACAAATATTACACAAACAAGAAAGGTAAATCTTTAATTTATTCTCATTCTCTAGGTTACAACATGTAGATAAGTTATTCAAAATATAGAATAATATCTCTATCAACAAAATATAAATGGGATGAACCATAGTACCCATATTTACACAAAAAAAACTCAAAGAATATATGTAGTAAATACATAAATATATGCCTAGTTAAAGAGCATGTAAAATCTAGAAACTCCATGCAAAGAGGGCATGATCTTCATCTACAATGGCACCTTGGCAAGGTGAATGGTTATAAAATATCATGAAAGTGTTTGGCATTATACTTAAATACTAGAGGTGTGATGGAAAATTGATAGTCTTCATGTAATGCCTTTGTCTTATTCAGTTTAGTTGATGTATTTTCTCCTTGCAATGAGGTGCCAAAGTGAAATTCAAACTTAGAACAATAGATAGCTTTAGATAAATTTGGGCTATATTTTCAAAACCCTAAATTATAATTTTTTAATTGGGACTTTTAAAACTTTCAAGCCACAAAATTTTGATAAAACTAAAAATTCATTTTGAAATATATGATTTTGCAATTTAAGCAACTCAAACTTGTCAAAAAGGAAAGTGTAATTTACAAGTTTGCTTTTTAAAATTTTCAACCTATCAAAAAGGACAATAGAAATTACAAGTGGCTCTTTCTCAAAATGAGGTGTCAAAATGATAGTTTCAATTTACAATATTTTTTACAAGGAACTAAAAAATATAAAATATTTGTGATAGAAATAATTAGTCTACAACCAAAACTTTTGAAGACTCTTTGTCCTTTTTTGATTGTGTCTTCTCAATATATGCATCAAAACTCTTGAATATATCCAAGATATGATCTTCATTAGGACTAATAGAGTAGAGGTGGTTCATTTCACATTATGCAATCATTTTAGAGAGTTAGCTTCATGTAACCCTATATTCTTGAGTCTCTTTCCTCATCTAATCTAATGTATTATGGTAACTAATAAAATGGTGGATGGAGCTCAAGCTAAATGTTGTGTCTTGTGTTGACTCTCCTCCAATCAATAATTTGAATTTATCTTGAAATTTTTGAGATGAAAGGACCTAGTTTTGATTATTTCTTGCTTGACAAGACAATTTATTTAACAAAGATTCAACGTCATATATCATATTAGTGGCCTTATCATGTAAAACCTTAGCTTTATTAGTACTTTATATGAGTATCCTTATCCTAAACTAAGATGCTCTATCCAATTCCTCTTTCTTTGCATCATTTCTTAGTATATTTTTTGTAAGAAAGATATCAATTTCAATTATATCCACAACTGTCAACTTTAGATAAAGAAATTTCAATCTTTATATCTCTTCTTGATACTTGTTGATTTCCTCTCTCAAAGTTACCCATCTCTCTTTCATAGTTGTATAGTGGTCCATTACTAATTCAATAACTCTATTTCCCTTTGAGATGAGCTCTTCTTCCTAGTATTTTTTATCCCTTCCCATGCTACCAATTTGTGTCACTATATCAAGTGTCTCTTAGTCTATGATCTAAGTAACAAGTTATGTTGGTTGATCAACAGGCTCAATGAACTTCTTTAATGTAGTCATAAATTATTCAACCTTTTTATTTAATTCATCCTTAATGACCTTGTCATTATCTATTTTCTCAAAAATATCCTTAATGTTATATTGAACATCATGTTTCAATCCCTCTCTTGTAGGATGACTAAGGTGAGCCTTTGATATTTGGTAATCCCCCACCATTATATCTTCATTCTATTTTTCTAATGGGAGGACTATAATCTCTACATGTTTACCCCATACTAAATCTTATAATATCCATGATATGGTATGGGATTTGATTTGGATTTCCTCAATCCATCTATGAGGCCAAAATCTAATGTGTTTAGGGACACCATTTTCTAAAATTTCTACCTTGTTATTTATGCTAACCAACTAGGAGTAGCATCCTATTATCCTAGCATTGCCACTTGTGAATATGCAGCTAAAATGATACATTGGTGCTTATGGTGAAAAGTGATGATTCTATTATTGTTATAGCCACTAAATATTTGGTTGATGATTTGTCAATCTCTTCCCTATCTATGGTATGAGTGATCACATTTTTATTAGTGACTTACTTTGTCTCTACCTCCTTTGTCGGGGTTGGGGTTACTATAGAAGTGGAAGAGATTGGTGTAGTGGAAACATATGTGCCTATTAGAGTTGTGGGATATGGAAGTGACAGCAATGGAGGAGTAGGCATATAGAGTCATAAAATGGGGACCTATGGGAGTGTGGAGTCCAAAGTCATGAATGAATCAATTAGTGTTGTGGGGACACTCAGGGTTGATGAAAAGGGGAAATTGAGGGGAGATGAAAATGTAGTAGTTATCCCAAGGGTTAGGATGGCCAATAGGATAGTAGTCAAGATGATTTAATCTATGGTTATATATTGCTATGTAGTATTGGTGATTAATGAGATGAAAGTGGTGATTAGAGATGAGATGGAAAAATTATAGGAAGGAGTGAAATAATGGAAGAGGTAGGAATTTTGAAAAGGGGATGTAAAATTGATACCTAAGTTTTTAATTGAATTTATTGAACTATCATCAATGGACTTATTAACATAGGTGATCTGGTAGAAATATAGGGTGAAATCACTTGAGTTAAAGGTGGAGTGGAGATAGGAGGAGAAGATGTTGAAGCTAATATAATGATAGAGATAGGAAGAGAGACTATAATATAGATAGGAGTATATACTATGATAGAGATGGGATTAAAAACTATTGGAGCTTTAATATCATCTATATCTTTAGATAAAATCACTATTGGTTGATCTTCTACTACTCCTTGGTTGCTTGATTATCCTATCTTAGCCTTTGAATTTTTATTTCTCTTGTGGAAAATCATTGGCCTATCTTCTTGTTTTGAGAGGGTTCTACTAATGGAACCTTCTACTAATGGTGGTACTCCCTTATATTTGATCTCTTTTAGATTTTTACTAATGCTCATTATTTCCTTTATCACTTTGACCCATTTAATTCTAAGCCAACTAATTGTTCTATCTATTGCATTATTGGTTCTATCCATTAATGATATAAACTTAAGAATGGAACACCTTATTATTGGAAGGGGTTTAACATATATTTTATTATTATAATAGACCTTGTCTACTAGGGACTCGTCATCTACCAAGTCCTCAAGGACTAGTGCCATGTTAAAAACCTTGATTTAATCAAGGGTCATCCTAGAATAGTCCTTCAGTCTTACTTCCTCTTCATCTTGAAAGTCCTCGTAGTAGTCTTCATTTGGGTCATTTCAAAATTTACAAACTTGGATTTAAATAAATAATGGCATGTGTACCTGTATATGCTGATGGGGAAATGAATTCCCACCTTGTGTTTATTGGATAGCAACTTATAAGTCTCCATAAGTTGCCTCACAAGTTCTATTAATGCCCATTTGTCACTTGCATACCTCAAAAGGGTGTAAGGACAACTGTTAGATCCCCCTACTCTAATGTATGAGTATGTGTGGAATTGGATGAAATAAGATCCCCATTTGTTAATCTATAAAGTTACAACATTAGAGAATATTTTATTCTCTATCTCTTTATCAAACATGACTATGATGCAATAGATATATGCATCATTTACTCTCCTAAAGTTTTGTCTAATAGCCTCAAGAGTGAGGTTAGGGTAATAATTGAAAACATTATTTTCTTGGTCAGTTACTATATTTAATCTTTAGAAGGCTCTCCCCTTGGCTAATTTGTAGAATTTATAAGAATTCATATAGAACTTCCCTATATTTAGGACTTCCATCAACTTCTTGCGGATGGAGTCATTGATTACTTATGCCCAATGGATGTACTACTAATTATTTTGGATTATTCATATGTATTGGTGCATCTAGTCTTAGAATTTCTTTACATCAAATTTACTGGTGATTCTATGTAGCAGTATGATTAAATCACCCACCTCATCATTAAAATCTATTCTTGACAATATTTTAGGCAATCTTTTGGATGTAGCCCTAGGGATCTTTAGTTATTTATTATTCATTACTTTTTGACATTTAGTTTTATTGTATTAATATAATTTATTTGATTATTTGAGAGTTATATCTAGGTAACTCTCATATTCAGGTATCAGGAACATGGAGTCTATGAAACTGGGGTCCATGTTTAGAATTCTTTTTTCCTTTGTCATTCAACACTTCTCTCTTATTTTCATCATAATGTTTTGCTAATGTAAGCACCAACTTAGGGATCTACACTAACAAGGTAAAAGTTGTTACTTGAGGCATTTTATAGTTGTAAATTATCTGAATCCATTCATTTTTGAATTTGACATTTACTATAGTCTATAAATCCATTAGGTTAGTGTATATAATCTCATTTATATTATATTCTAGGATAAGTGTGATACTAGGTCCCTTGGATTTGAACTTCATCTCTTTTTTAGACATGAAATCTAAAGAAATTGCTAAAGAAAAACCAACTATATAGTTGGTAGGATTTGAAGGTATAAAACATAGGTAAAAGTTTTGATGGAGAATGGGGTTGATATTTGGAGGGAAAATATCTAATGAAGATGGTAGTTGTAAAATACACTTGCATTTTCCAATGAAAACTCTAGCAGAGATTGGTGTTGCTCTATGCATGTGAAAAGTCTATGGAGTCATGAGGTTATAATTATAGGTAGAAATCACATGGGTTTTGGAATTATATTAACAAGTGAAAAGCCCATAGGGATTGTGTAGGGAATCTTACAAGAGAATATTATATTGGTTTATATAGAATTTTGAAAAAAACCCTAGGTTTTCAGCTAGCTAAAAAACACTTGGAAAGACTCAACATGAGGTTTAGGAAATAAGGAAATCTTTGAAATGACACTAAATAAAGAAGATAAAAACATAATAATGCTAATAAATAAAAAAAACTAAAAAAATGCTAATAGATGGAAGATATGGCATAAAAATCTAAAATTTAATAGCAAAAATAATTGATCAAAATAATGCAGGTATGTCAAAGAAATACCGGGTAAGGATAATAATGGATTTTAGTGAGGTGTGGCATCATGGTTAGAGGTGCATGGCATTGTGGTTCATGATTTGAGGTCACTTAGTAGGTTAATAATTCAAGGTGTAAATATCCAAATCAAACTTTGCAAAATTAACAATGAATTATAAAATCCTTAATTATATTTATATAACCATTATAATAAATTATCTAAGGTGAGTGGTTGGTGGGAGATCTAGAGTCTATGAGAAATTTTTCAATTTATATTTTGACCTCTACATTCCATAGTAAGATGTAGTTATTTGAAAATGGGAAGGTAAAACTTGAGGTGCAATACACAACTTTGTAAGTTGAAATTTGTAACTAGAGTTATGGATTCCATATAAAGTATAGTCAGTGGAAAGAAGAACTCTATTTTTAATTTACGACTTTTCAAGTTACAAATTGCAACTAGAGTTATAGTTTCTAGTTGGAGTGATGTGCAAGAAATAGAGTTTGGTATAAATTTGAAAATTTTCAAGTTACAACTTGCATTTTAATCTCTAGTTATTATGGGGAATGTGATTTTTGGGAAGCAGAACATTGCTTACAATTTGAAAATTTGTAAGTTAAAAATTGCAAGTAGGGTTCTAGTTTTTGTGAGGTAATTATGGGTTTTGTGGGCAGTAGAGGTTGGGAAGTAATTTACAAATTTTTGTGTTACAAATTATAAACCAATCTATAATTTCTATCATCTAGGTGTTTTATCTAAAGCAAAGGTTTGGATGCAATTTTCAAGTTTGTAAGTTATAAATTCCATCTAGATCTTTGATTTCTACCAAGATTTGGGAAATGAGTGTCCTAGGTCATTTTTAAGGAATTTTTACAAAAAATTAATGGGTCTCCCTTAGGGTCTTGACATTTTCACATTATGGGGATAAAAATATCAACACTAATCTAGTGTTCACCAAAACTTGTGGCATAAAGTGGGGGTTAGTAAAAAATGAAATTATACATGCATAATAGAATCCTAATTAAGTTATATATAGGTAAAACCCTAATTCATGGAGAGAGATTATATTATTCAAAATCCATTAATTATGTTATTTTTATCTACTAAAGAGAGGAGCAAATTTAGAGATACTTACTTGGAAGATGAACATATCGAGACTCAATCTCTCCCTTGGCCAAAGGTGTTTCATAAGAGGTTGTTGTGTTTTATGAGGATCACTAAGAAAGGACAAAACATCCATGATTTATCCACAAGACTATATTATTCTCCAAGAAAAAACCCTAAGATAAGAATCTTGAAGTGTAATGGTGGAAGAGTAAATTGAAAAGAAGTGAAAATGAATAATAAATCCTATCTAATCTCAAAAAATGGTAAAATAGATGTGTTTATATAGGTAGATATAAGACAGAACCCTTCCAAAAGTTTCATCGATAGGTTCAACCTGGTCAACCTAGTATCATTATTGGCAAAAACTCACTAGGTCATGAACTAGGTTAGATAGTGGCTAACCTAGACCCTAAATAAGTTTTGTCAATAAGAGTATATGGTTGACACAACTGACATAGTCATGTAAATTTCCAAAAGAGGTTTTAGGTTAGGAAAAGGGTAATGAAGGTGGAAAATGACTATAAAAGTGTGAAAAAATGTGAGGGAAAGCTTAAGGTAATGTTTTTAAGAGTTGGTTGGATTGATAAAAAATGGAAATAAGGGATAACAATCATGAAAATCATCAATGGTATGTCCACCCCTTTTTTAGTGTACCTTTTAGGGCATGCACTCAGAGAGATTGAGATTTTATGGGTTCCTACAAGATATAAAGCATTAGTAATTTACAAAGTTTGATAATATTATGTGTATACAGATAGGCATTGGATAAAGATCTGATTGGATAATGGAATATAGATTTTGAACAAATTATAGGATCATAATGAAATTTATAATGGTTCAAGGGATAATTGAACATCGGGACTTCTAGTCACAAACAATGTTATTGATTTAGGATTTGAATTGGTTTTAGTTGTGGTGAGGATGATATTGACTTCAATAATGTTGTTATCAAGCAATGATGAACTAATTATCTTAGCTATTAGCACCTCAAAGAGGTTTTCACCAATAAATTATTTTTTATTTTTATGATTTGGATTGTCCAATAGTGCCTTGAATAAGGTTTCACTAAGGGATGATGATAAATCATTTTGATTTTCGCTTAGTGCCTAAAGAAAGGTTTCACTAAAGGATTCTAATTTTGTATCTAGATTATCATCTAGAGCCTCAAATAAGATTTCACTAAAAGATGCTAAATTTTTAATTTAATTGTCCCCTATCACCTCAAATAAGGTTTCACTAAGAGATTGTTGTTTTTATTGAATGTTGTCTTGGATCCCCAAAGATTCCACCACTAAAATGTCATCATGAAATAAGTTCAATAATGTGTGATCCTGTTGGTCCCAATCAACATTTTTGGGAGGTAGAACATTAATATAATTATCATTATGGTTAGTGGTAAAGGCATGTATGATGTCAATGGAAGGGGAAATGGTAACACAATCCTTAGTGAGGATACTAGGAGAACTTGTGTCGATGTCAAAGGAAGAGTCTTTGAAAACCATGAAAGGATCACAAATATATTCAATCTGATCTACAAGAAGTGTGTAGTTGATGTCATAACATATACTAAGGTATATTAATTCTAAAGTTGATTATAACTCATGTAGATATAAAAAAAGTGTATAGCTAATGTTATAACCTCCATTAATGTATAATTATTTTTATTTTGACTCTAAATCAAGAGGTTATGAACATAATGTTATGACTAACATTGATTATTCTTCTGATGCTAAATATAATAGTGGTTCTAGAATGAAACCCACTTTTGACTTTGATTATAAAATAGAACCTAAGTATAATGTAGATGTTGATCTTAATTTTGATTGTAAATCTAATTATAATGTTGGATTTCAATTTAGTTTTGATAAGAAAGGTGATCTTTATTTGGATTTAGCCACAAAGAGGGCCTATTGAATTACATTGTCCAAAAGTAACTTTTTCACTATGTAATTAGAAATGAAATATTTGGAATGAATAAATTTTAGAAAATGAGGAACTTTAGAGGATGGTAAAAAACTATACTATGGATAAATAATGGGTTCTTCACATATGGGCTCATCAAAGATAGGTTAAGAGTAATAGAAAGGCCCTTGAAAAATGTCTCATCAATGACAAGAGGATGGTCAAAGGCTGACTCATCAAATATGGGAGGCTCTATGATAATGTTGTAAATGGGTGATTTGTATTGATCTTGATTTGAAAGTAAATGAGTATGATTGTGATTTGAAAAATTATCTTAGCTTATCCCTAGTGAGTGATTCTTAGACTTGTGTGTACGTAGATTCTTAAGGTAAATGGGATATAGGGTCAAATTAAAAATAGTTTCAAGTTGAGATAAGCTTTGTCTAATCTAAAATAATGAATCTATTACATCTTGGCTTATAGATGGGCCATGGATTGATGCTTGATGGGATTATTATGAGTCAATCATGATATATCCATAGTTGATCAAACTTTGGACATATATTTGGAACCCACCATGTCAATTAATTGAATGGCCTTGAATCTTATGATTCTCACAATATTCATCTTTTTGGTACCACTTAGGTTTGGTCTCATTTTTTATAAAATGCTTAGTACATGGATATAAAATCCTATTTATTATGACCAATTGGTATAATATGTGCTCCAATGATTCATTAATTGGATTTAGATTTTGACATGAATGTTTTAGTTTAGAATTCAAATGGTGTGGGATAAAGGTATCAAAATGAGTACCCTTTTCCTAGAATTACTATGATCACGTAGATAATCTCTATAAAAATTTGGCCATGACTTTGCCATTCCCAAATTATAGGTGCAAGAGATTGAATGGAAAGACAAGGAAATGATTTGAAATAAATCTGGAAATGTGATTTGAAAAAGATAAATGAAAGTTTTAATTTAATAGAGTTGACCGGATTGTACCTAAACTTGGAATAGACCTAGATAAAAATGGGAAAATTAATTAAAAATAACCAGAGAAATATTTTGGACTTGAATAGATTTAAATTGAACACAAGGAAATAGATTCTTGAATAGAAATGACTTTAAAATGATAACTAAGAAACAAGACTATGATAGATTTAAACTCACACAGATAGAGTAACAATACAATTTCAAATAAGTGAGATGTGGTATGAGACATAATTTAGACATAGGTGGTAGAAAGAATAATTTGGACTTGGAACTAGATAGAGTAACGATACAATTTCATAGAAAGGAGGTATGTAATGTAAATTTTTGAACAAAACATAAACCATGAACACAAACATAGTAACTCTATAATTTCACAAAAGATAAGAGTATGAAACATACACATTCTAAATAAGATGTAATGGAATAGTTTTGACAAAAGACACAGATGGAGTAGCACATTTTAGTGTATATTATGACAATGTTTCACTAAAGAGGGACTCAATCAATCTCACCCTATGCTATAAAACTAACACATGTTTATGAAAAAATCATTGATCCTTTTGATATACTTTATTTTTAGAGGATAAAATTTAAGATTATTTAAAATTAATTAATTAATGAAGATTATTGGTAGGGTTTTACACTTCCATTCTCTCAACAGGTTATACATAAAATGCAAAGTTTGGGAGCTTTTAATCTTTTCATCCCTTCATTAGTGATAAATTTGTGTTAAAAAGGTTTCTAGTTTAAATTTTTTATTAGTAAAATTAGTTGGTCCTAATATACCTTATGGTATGTGAGATCTTTAGAAATATCCATCAGTGGATTAAAAATAATTATCTTTCTATGAAAGGGTCTTATCCCTTTCTCAATGAATTCAACCATGTACTTCTTAGTTAAGTCCAATGTCTAGACTGATGCTTGACTTGAGTCTCCTTCCATCTGGGCAGTTAAACACTCAACCACTATCCCATTCATTTAGTATGCTCAATTTTTATACCACACCAAATAATTTGGGTTTATATGATGCTGGGAGATTAAAACCTATGTCTAAGACCAACTAACATACTTGTGAGGTCACTATGAACTCTCACTCACAAGGCAAAATAAAAAGGAAGGTATTGCCATTCTGATTTGTACAACTACCACTAAGGGAGAATGAAGAGAATAATAGGAAAATACTCAAGAATTAAAACAAATATAATATTTTCAATTTTGAGTCATGAAAAAGGGGAGATCATACACAAAAAATATTTCCACAACACAAGAAAGAAGCAATAAGCAACAAAGAATACTTTCACGAAATGAGAGAACTTTGACAAATAAGTAAGTGTTCTTTTTAAAACCCAAAATGAAATGTGAATTGATTTTTAAGTACTTAAAATTAAATTTAAATTGATTTTTAAGCACTCAAAATAAAATGTGATTGTTTAAATAAATCATCCCACCCTTTTGGAATTACAAGAAAACAAAGTTAGTAGTTTTGCTTAGTGGGTCTTTGACATGCGTAAATTTGTAAAAGTAGTAGTCAGTATTTTAATGATAACTTATAAACTATACATCAATTTTCAAAAAAATATAGATATTTTTAATAGAAAAAATGACATACCTCTGAAAAAATTCATATTAAAATAGATAACATATCATAATTTATTAGCATTTTACTAGCCATTTTTAGTTAAAAAATAAAATCAGAAATAAACAATTACAGTTAGTAATTTGGCTATAACTCCTAAACTTTATTTCAATTTTCAACTAAATTATTAGAGGTTTGTAATATAATAAAAAATCATACCTATGAAAAAAATAATTTTCAAAAGGTAACAAATTTTAAGTTATTAATATTTTACTAGTCATTTGTAACTAAACAATAAAATCAGAACTAAAAAATGACAGTTAGTAATTTGGCCATAAATCCTAAATTATACATCAATTTTCAAATAAAGTTTTAGAGGTTTATAATATAAAAACTAATCATACCTCTAAAAACATTTATATTAAAAAAATAATAGTTCAAAATTTATTATTATTTTACTAACTATTTTTTGCAAAAAAAATTAAAAAATCAACTTCTTTTAACTATGAAGCTTGCTAGAGAGGCTTAAAAGAGATATGTGGGTTGCATCATTCCACCAAGCATGCCATATGGTATTTATATAATGTAGATATTATATATTTTTAAAAAATTAAATAATTAAAGTGATATAAAATACAAAAATACACATCTAAGACCTCGTGAACTCAACAAATACAAAATGAACTACAATGCTTACAAAGATTCAAACAAGTATGATGTAAACCTTCATTTTAGCTTGTATTTCTAGGGAATCAGTTTAGATGTATCTTTATAAAGTCTTTTTCAATGTAAATTATAGGTATACACCTCCATTAAATTCATGGATCATGTAGATTTGATCAAATTAGTAGAAGCTTGATGCACAAGGTGAATCTTGAAATGGCCAACACTTCATTATAGATATTGAGAATGTTGAATGG